>MU182089.1:117406-151380 GCA_016904865.1 Pissodes strobi
ATTATGTGTTGTGACTAACAATTTGTTACAATATAACTCATTTTAATTAATTGTAATTTAATTTATCAAAACACATTTTGTAAGATGGTCAGGATGTATAGGTTCGGAGCATACCTAGTAATATTTATTCCCAAGTAATGGAGGTATGCTAAGATCCAAAATAAAGTATTAAAAATTTCAACATACAAAATTCATTCATTAAGAATTATGTGATATGACTAACAATTTGTTACAATATGACTCACTTTAATTAAATGCAATTTAATTTACCAAAACACATGTATAGGTTCGGAGCATACCTAGTAATATTTATTCCCAAGTACTGGAGTTATGCTAAGATCCAAAACAAAATATTAAAAATTTTAACACACAAAATTTATTCATTAAGAATTATGTATTATAAATAGATACACTTTAACAATTTGCTTCAATATGACTCCTTTTAATTAATTGTAATTAAATTTGCCAAAAACACATTTTGTAAGATAGTCAAGATGTATAGATTCTGAGCATACTAGAAGTATTTATTCTCAAGTAATGGAATTGTGCTAAGATGCAAAATAAAATATTAAAAATTTCAACACACAAAATTTATGTATAATAAATAGATACACTTTAACAATTTGCTACAATATGACACATCTTAATTAATTGTAATTTAAATCACCAAAAACACATTTTGTAAGATAGTCAGGATATATAGGTTCTGAGCATTCTAGTAACATTTATTTCCAAGTAATGAACTTGTGCTAAGATCCAAAATAAAATATTAACAATTTCAACACAAAAAAATTTATTCATTTAGATTTATGCATTATAAATAATTACACTTTAACAATTTGTTCCAAAATGACTCCTTTTAATTAATTGTAATTTCATTTACCAAAACACATTTTGTTAGATAGTTCGGAGTATACCAGTAAAATTTATTCCCAAGTAATGTAGCTGTGCTAAGATCCAAAATAAAATATTGAAAATTTCAACAAACAAAATTTAAATGGAAAATAAGAAAGGTCCACTACCTTTGAGTACCTCGTGCTTCCTGATGATTGACGTTGGAGATGCCTGAGACTCTGGAATATTACCTGTTACGTCAGGAATGTTAACAGCTTTGTGGTTTGTTTCAATTTGGCGAGGAACGTCATTTAATTTAGTTTAAGTTTTTGAGAGAAAAATAAATAAATAGAGGTACTAGAAATAACTCCTAGTCCACTATGCTGGAAAAGTATAAAGCATACCGAAAAGGAAATCCATTAATTCGAAAGTAATTTATCCCTTCGCCAATTTGAGCAGAATTCCTGTTCAGAATTTGTTTTTGAACGGTTATATTTTAAAACAAATAAGGATCAAATTAATAACAGACTACCAATCTGGCAATGAATTAAAACTACTTCAACAATTGCAAATCAATGTGAGAAATAGATAATTTAATCAATTTAAAAATCAATATGAGACAAATATAAAGATAAATTCAATACAAAAATATAAAGGCAAATACTTAACCTAACATCTTGTTTCTTCCAAGGCCCAAAGTTGTACTGACGAGGTCGCGCTTTTTAAATATTGAATTAACGATAAATCAAATACATGTAGGTTTAAGATTAATCAATTCAGATCACCTGTAGTGATATAAAATAAGTTTTTCTACTGCTGTGCTTGTATGAAAATTATCAAAATATTGTTATATGACTAAAGATAACTAAATAATTATGACCTTATATATTTAAAAAAAATAATTTCAAACGAACATCTATAATTTGTGTGTAAAATTTAAAAAAAAACAGCAGCACAAATGAAATTCGATTGTGCAAATACAATAACTTAACGGTATCGGCATAGTACCATGACTAAGGCTTAGAATGCCGCATAAAATCCTAAAGTGTAATAATATATAGGGTATCCCATTTAGAGAAATTACGTCTTCGGCCAATGTATAAACAAATATATTTTAGAACAATGCTCCGCGATATTTGCTAAATCTTTGCCATTAAGTAATCTCCTATATCTTTTATATATTCCGCGCTATTGAAAGTTTAGTATTAAGTTAGGAAATTATATTTTTTAATGTGGTAAAGTCGTGTTTTAGAAGAGTTTCTTACAATTAAAAGCTACATCTATACCTTGAGACGGAAATAATAGTCAGTGACGTCAGTCACTAGTTCGAAAACAGACCAACGTGAGCGGCTTAAAGTAATATTTAATTATTTGCCGCTTATTCTAAATGCGGACACCGCGTTCCGGCACAAAACGTGCACCGCTGCCAAATTCATTGTGTCCCATATACGCGCGTTTCGCGGAGCATTTGAAGCAGCTGTATTTTAACAGAGGTTCGCGATCGACGGTCGTAAATGTACTGATATTTTACGACCGTCGGGCGGAGGTCGCAACATTGCAACAGTAAACGAGCATGTACCCTGTGAGAGATCTGTTGCATAGTCGCGCTTGCGGGTTTAGGTTATCGTTTTGTTTTAACATTGAAAATGTTTCTGTTTTCCTAAATAGGGCCTCAAATCGTGAAAAAGTGCATGCTACATTTGCCACACATAACGTCGTGAGAGATCGTGTTAGCTTGTTTATTTAAACTTAGATCGATTGTAACGTATCGGAATCAGTTCTAATGACTAAAATAAATTGGAACTAACTGAAACTAACGGAAAGTGTATTGAACGACTATCCAAAACTAACGAAAAACACCAAAACGGGCTAAAACGTATCGAAATAGATTTAAAATATTGAAGTAGGTTAAAACTAACCCAAATTAACTGAATTTTGGTGACTAACCAAAACTAACCCAAAACATGAAAATTGCTTATAACATATCGGAACCGGTTCAAATTACTAAAATAAATTTGAACTAACTGGAAGTAACCGAAAGATGATTGAATAACTATCCAAAAATAACTAAAAGCACCAAAACGGGCTAAAACATATCGAAATAGATTAAAAAGATTGAAGTAAGTTAAAACTTACCCAAATTCACCGAATTTAGGTGACTAACCAAAACTAACCAAAAGCTTTATAATTGCTTATGACATATCGAAAGGTGATTGAATGTCTAATCAAAACTAACCAAAAGTAACTAAAAGCACCAAAACGGGTAAAACATATCGAAATAGATTAAAAATATTGAAGTAAGTTAAAATTAACCCAAATTAACCGAATTTTGGCGACTAGCTAAAACTAACCAAAACATTAAAATTGCTTATAACGTACCGGAACCGGTTCAAATGACTAAGATATATTAAAACTAACTGAACTTTACTGAGACTTTTGACTGAACGACTAACCAATAGTAGGTAATTAAAAGCATCAAAACGGGCTAAAACGCATCGAAATAGATTTAAAATATTGAAGTAAGTTAAAACTAACTTAAATTAACCGAATTTTGGTGACTAACCAAAAACCCTAAGACTGGTTATAGTGTAACGGAACTGGTCCAAATGATTAAAATAAATTAAAATTAACTGAAATTAACCGAAAGTTGATTGAACGACTAACCAAAATGGACCAAAAGTAACCAAAGGCATCAAAAGGGGCTAAAACAAGTTGAAACTAACAATTAACCGAATTTTGGCGACTAACTAAAGTTAACCAAAAACATCAACATTGGATATGACGTATCGGATCCGGTTCAAATGACTAACATAAATCAAAACTAACTAAACTTAACCAAAAGATGTTGAACCGAACTAATCAAGAGTAACCAAATTAGCTAAGATGTATCGGAACAGATTAAGAATAAAATAAGTAACTAACCCAAATTAACCGAATTTTTGCGACGACCTACATTATTAACCAAAAACGTTTAAATTGTTTTAACGTATCGGAACTGGTTCAAATGGCTCAAATAAATTGGAACTTACTGAAAGTAACCGAAAATTAATTGAATAACCAACCAAAGCTAACCAAAAGTAACTAAAAGCACCAAAACGGGCTAAAACATATCGAAAAAATTAAAAATATTGAAGTAAGTTGAAACTAATTCAAATTAACCTTATTTTGGTGACTAACCAAAAACACTAAAATTGGTTATAACGTTTTGGAACCGGTTCAAATAACTAAAATAAATTAAAACTAACTGAAATTAGCCGAAAGTGAACGACTAACCAAAAGCACCAAAATGGGCTAAAACATATCAGAACAGATTAAAAATATTAAGCTTATAAGGTGAAACGAACTTGAATTAACCGAATTTTGCCGACTAACTAAAATTAACCATAACGTATCGGAATCAGTTCAAATTACTAAAATAATTTAAAACTAACTAAAGCTAACCGAAAGCTGATTGAATGACTAACCAAAACTAATCACAAGTAACCAAAAGCACCAAAACGGGCTAAACCGTATCGGAATAGATCGCAAAAATTAAAGTAAATTAAAACTAACCAAAACGAACCGAATTTTTGCAGCTAACCAAAACTAACCAAAAAGATTAAATTTGATTATAACGTATCGGAGTCAGTTCAAATGACTAAAAAAAATTGAGCGAGTCTGGTAGTAGTCGAGACACTGATGTGTGAACATATCCTATAACGACATCGGTTGTAAAAAAACGACAGCAGCACGTTGTGTTCCCGAGCGGTCACCCATCCAAGTACTAACCCCGCCCGTCGTTGCTTAACTTCGTGATCGGACGAGAACTGGCATTTTTAACATGCTATGGCCATTGCTTGTACGTTTTAGCTTGGTCATAAAATAAAAATTAGGTTTAATAACCAAGTTTAAAAAAATAAAAAATTAACGCGAACGAAGCCTCGGGTAAAAGCTAAAAGTGTCCTATGTTCTATACTACTATACTCTTGAAAATATCTGTACAAAATTTCATGATGATCGGAACAGTTTATGCGTGAAAGCTTAAGAAACAAACAAACAAACACATTCGCATCTGTAATATTAGTTAGGATTATTTTATAATACTTACTGGCAGCTTCGGAGTGGATTAATTCACTGCACAAATTCGACACGATAATCTAATGCCATCGGGAATAACATCAATATATGGACACAGCTTATTTACCTAGTAATCGTGGGCCGACTCCTTAGATTTGGGAAAGTCAATAACCAAATTTTGCAAATTTTAGAAGAGGGCTATGACTCAATATTGTTTTAAACGTCCGGGCATCTGAATAATACTTTTGACAGACAGTTCGTTTAATTTAAAATAATAATATGCTCTTTTATCATCTAAAATCCGTTTAAAAACGATTTTAAATGACAAAATTGTATAAAAACCCGAAAATTCGGACTTTTTAGGACGATAGCCGTGGCTTCTAACGAATTTGTCGTGGATTTTGAAGCGAAAATTCATTTTAAATTCAACCGTCCATTAAAAATAACCTGTGCTATGGATCCAAATACACTGCGAATATAATAATTAATAAATAATAATTTTGACTGTTCGTTTAATTTAAAATATGCTTTTTTATTATCTAAAATCCATTTAAAATTATTTTAAATGGCAAATTGTATATAATACCGGCCTAGCGGCTAGAATCGGTTTACACATTTTCGTCCCATTTGCCGAGATTTACCCTCATACTGCCGCGTAAGATGTTTACACATCAATAAGTTGGAACTAACGGAAAGTTGCTTGAAAGACGAAGTGACTAGAAATAGCCAAAACGGGCTAAACAGAATCAGAACAGGTTAAAAATATTACAGTAACGTTATGGCTAATTATATATTAATAGATTTTCCTAATTTTTTCGGTTGTCATATCTGCACATTTTTGATGTGTAAACATCTTACGCGGCGGTATGAGGGTAAATCTCGGCAAATGGGACGGAAATGTGTAAACCGATTGTGACATTATAAGCCGTCGCATTGAGGAGCCAGCTAATCCAGGACGTCCGTGAAGGATTTTTATACAATTTTGCCATTTAAAATCGGTTTTAAACAAAGTTTGGACGATATAAAAGCATTTTTTAAATTAAACGAACCGTCAAAAGTTTTATTCAGATGCCCAGAGTTTTAAATCAATATTCAGTCATGGCCCTCTTCTATAATTTTCCTTCTATACCTAAGTTTGTTTTTTTTAATGGACGGTTGAATTTAAAATAAATTTTCGCTTCAAAATCCACGACAAATTCGTCCTAAGCCACGGTTATCGTCCTAAAAAAGTTAAACAAGCTAAAATGTACAGGTAACGGCCGTAGCACGTTGAAAATGCCACGCCGCCGTCGGGCTTGATTAGTACTTGGATTGGTTACCGCTTGGGAACATAACTTGCTGCTGTCATTTTATTTACAACCGATGTCGTTATAGTATATGTTTACACATCAGTCTCGAGTACTAGCAAACTCGCTTAATTTTATTTATTTATTTTTATTTTAATTATGATAATGTTTAATATTATTGCTAAAAATGCATTTCTTTAATTATATACCTATATTATAAACACTCGTGTGTTTATATTTTTACTTTTTTAAACTCTGCTTTTGGAAACTATATGAATTTCAACGCAAATCACATTTTTGCGTTTTTATTCATCATTTTCAATGTCTCCCCGGTTGCATCTTTGCGAAGGACTGTGAATTTTTATATTGTTAATTCAAAATATTAATTTGTAAAATGGAAAGAGCGAAGCTTCGACAAGTTTTGGCCCCCTGCGAAAAAAGTGAAAATGCATTTAACTGTGGGCGAACATGCATTGGTAAAAACCGTGTATGTTTGTTTGTTAAACGAAGCTATTGATAACGTTACAGCTGATAATTGGCAGAAGTGTATCAAACATGTCATAAAACAAAAAATGATACTACGGTCGAAGTTATAGTTGAACCTCTTATTATCAATGTTGGTTCCGAAAGTAGTGATAGTAATGATTCTGAATCAAATTCTGATGAAACCTCCGATAACGAGTAGGAAACTTAAAATTGTATTGATTTTTGATGTAAACTTTCGATGCAACTTTCAATATGGTATTTTATGATAAGAAAAACCCCTTATCATATGACTCTTTTTTTCCTAGCCTTAATGAATACATAGTACTATTTGTTTGTACTACAATTTTGTTGCTTATTACTAGACTAGGAATAATTTTGAATATACGTTTCTTTGCATAATTTAGACTAAAATCATGCATATTTATGTGCATAAACTTTATTTTTTTAAGTGGATATTTGCCTAAGTCTACTTATTACTATTCCATTATATAGTTATTATAACATATTAATTTATAAAGCAGTTGTATCCGCCACTGGATTTTCCTTCTCTCTTCCCTTACCCCTCGCGGCGCGCCTTAAAACTAAAAATTAGTCACTGACTATTATTTCTGGCTTGAACTATAGGTGGCACTAAAAAGTGCCCTTCTCTACAGTGTTTTTTACTGACCCGTTAACATACACACTCAAATTAATCAACATTTTTCAGAAACGAAAATCAATTTATAGAACTATACTATGATTTTCAGATTGTACTTATATTTAGGTAATATAATAATTACATAATCACATTTCTTGTTACTAGAAAATGATCAAATTATTTGTGAAATTAATGATCCATAGTTTAGGAACTATAATCAGCATTCGTTTTCTAGGAGCGAGTACGATTCGTGAGCAACCTGCCAAAATGTTGATGATGTTCACTTTAAAAAAGGCGTGTTTCCTAAATATTTTAAAACTCGCATCCGTAATCAATTTGATATTACATGTGCAACCTCGGGAGTTAATCAATGTTTCTGACCATGTAGCATCTAAAAATTTCAGAAGCCAAAGATGGAACTTGAAAAATTTAAAATTAGATTGCGGAGGATATTATGTTTTTACATTTAATCTAAGGTCACTTAGATATCAAGAGAAAAAACCGTAAATTTCACAAAAATTATATAGCTTCAGTTCGCACTTTATATGTTTTCGATACAAAATTGCAATTCAAGGTCCTCAAACTCACTTAATACTAACTACGGCAAGCACATGTGTGACCTCGTTTATCCTTTTCGGAGGACAATAAAATTGAAGGATATCGTTAAAACATAAAATTATTGTTATGCTATACATATAACAATTATGTAAGTATACTTTTTTAAATACTAAAATTATTGGTTGGATATTTTTTAATTATTCAATAACATTTTGCGAAAACCCCAGGGTTACGAAACATCATCAGAGTTCCCACAAAGGTAATCCACCTTATATTTTACATTCTGAAAAACCAATTTTACCAATTTCACGAGGGGTTAACGTATGAAAAATAAACAGATTCCATTCTAATATGTTTCATTTTAAATCAACGTTTTCGCGACGGGGGCATTATACTCGAAAAAGACCAAGTAGTGTAGAACCAAGTTGAACAAATGGTCGTTTCCTCGTTTATCCCACTTAAACACTTTCTTGAATGTTCGTGACATGGCGTGCGAAAATGTCCAATATCAGCAAACAGTTTAGAGTTGCTTTCCATTTGCGCTGCACTTGGGAGTTTTCGTGATATAAACACGCGCCATTAGACTGTGTCATTTAAGTCTACAGATGTAAATCAGTTTGTTGATATGACATTATAAATCATTTACATTATTTACAATATAGGAGGGGGACTCGATCATCAATTGTTTTTTAGTGAGGTTCCTATAAAGGCCTTATTAAATTCAGTATGCCATACTTCAAGTAAAGCTTTTAGCTATGATGCAAAATATAAATAGAAGACATGTACAAGTCGGTATCGCCTCACAGGCGCTTAAGTCACATTTATGTCGAAACTTTTTACATAAATAACTTTAAAAAAGACAAAGATTGCACAAGTTCGAACGAAGGAGTGACAAATACGCTTTGAACAGAAAAACAACTCTTTCAGAACTGTCTGGCCACACTAAATTTACTCTCAACTGTTTTTTTTAGATCGAGAAGTTGGTTCTGGACGTGCTAGAATGACAGCGGATGAAGACGATAGATTTATTGGGCTGTCGCGCGTTCGTGAATCTCTAACAAATTCGTTATACATTTATTAGGATAGAAAGTGAAGTTGCTCTTTTAAAGAAGTAAACCTATAGGCAAGAAGGCCAGGGTCGTTTTTCGGTATTATTGGGCCCAGCGCCGATAGGTTATATAAAAAAGTATTTTTTTTTTGCATGCGACCCATTATATTAAAGCATTTTTAATTATTAATTTATTTTCGCTTAACAGTGATTGAGTGAACTATTTAAATCATATCATAATGTGTGTACAATTAATTTATTATTGATACTATATATGTATGTCTGTTTTCTGATTTAGACTTATTGCCTCGCTAGTAGTGTGTTAAAGAGAGTGAGTCCTCACGGAGGAGGTAATTTACCCCTCCGTGAGGACTCACTCTCTTTGAATTGCTGAGGGGTCTCCTCTAATAATGATTGATATTATTGATACTATATATGTATGTCTGTTTTCTGATTTAGACTTATTGCCTTGCTAGTAGTGTGTTAAAGAGAGTGAGTCCTCACGGAGGAGGTAATTTACCCCTCCGTGAGGACTCACTCTCTTTGAATTGCTGAGGGGTCTCCTCTAATAATGAAATAAGTTTATGCCTCCCTGTATATGTTAACCTTGCGTTATATCGGCTTTCCCCTCCCTCTTAAATAAACTTAACAAAACTTGCAGTTCTGTATGTATCTCCTCATTTAACACTTTAGTTTTCTATGGAAGAACTCCAATTAAGAAATCGAGTACGCAAGAGAGTCAATTCAGAAATAGTTAGATCATAAACAGATAGTTAAAAAAAGTAAAGTGCACCTTAAAGAGGATTGTCCTACTTGTTTCAATTCTTGTTATCACAATTTTTTTTAGATTGCTTAACAAAATAGTTAAAAAGTAATAATGTTTGACCATTATATAGAAGCCATTGTGAGTACATTAATATAAAATATACTAATTAAAAAAGAGCAATAATTGTGAAAGAAACTAAATCAATTATAGATATTTTTGAAATTACTATATATGATCAAAGAAAATGTTACTACGACGTAACATTTTCTTTGATATGATGGAGAAGAATTTGATGATGAAGAAGATTATATCATCTCCAGATCATGTCAATGTTTGAAATAAGAGGCAATTTTGTGTTTATAAGGAACATTGATACTTAGGATCAATCAATCGCTGTCAGTTCTATACATTAACAGTTATGGATGAATTTGTGAAAAAGTTACAAGAAGTTAATTAGCCTCATATAATTATTATAATGCTATGCATAACAGACCAGAATATGTTGACATTTATTGTAAGATTGCAGAACATTATTAAAAAAATATTCAAATTATTCTGCGAAATTTTATTGGTTTTTGAAATAACTACTATAACATTTTAAATAGTAGTTAAATGGAATTCATAATTTGTTAAGTTAGTTATTTTTATAGTTAATACAAAAAAGATTAAAATAGATTTATCTAATACGGTACTATAAGAATATGGGTGTTCGCATCAATCTCAGAAACTCTATAAGTAACATTACAATATACATAAGCGTTTGGTATGGTTATATGAGATACTGATCTTGAACAAATTACACACTTCAAGTCATTGATAGATTATTCCATTTTCCTCTTATAATGAGTATTATTATATTTATGAATAGAATTTTGCATAAAATGTCCGTGAAGGCAAAAACAAAAATATCATAATATGGGCTTCTCTATATCAGGAAATGTTTATACAATTTCATAACTTTGAGTTATACAACACACTCGGTCAACAAAGCCAACCTCATTGAAGTTTTCCAGAAGCACCACATTTCCATCTGCATATTCATCTAAACATAAACATAAACATATATTTATTGGTCATAAAAACTCATAACAAGTATCGACTTCGTCATTTAAAACATTTTCCATAATTACCTACATGTAGATACAAAATTATAAAATTACCTAACTACTAATCTTTATCTAAAAATTCACCAATCGAATACAGACACTTAGGAATTAGATAGATTTTTAATTGTACTTTAAACATGTTAATATTTTTACATTCCTTAATGTGACTTGGCAGTCTATTAAATAATTTTAGCCCTAAAATTTTTGGCGCCTTTTTCATTACATTTAACTTACAACTAGGTATCACAAAATCATTTTTATTACGCGAATTATAATCATGTAACATGGAATTTTTGATAAATTTTGATTTGTTATTATAGACATAAATACACATATAATAAATAAATAAGGACGAAACAGTTAAAATTTTATATTTTACAAAAAATTCCCTACAAGAACAAGAAGGCGAAATACCTGCAATAATCCTAATAATCTTCTTCTGGGCTATAAACACGCTATTGGCTAGAGTTGAACTTCCCCAAAAGCAAATCGCGTAACTAAGCCTACTTCCTACCTGAGCACAATATAGATTTATCATCTGCTCATGCGTTAATACATCTTTTAACCGTCTGAATTGGTAACAGATTTGGTTCATTTTTTTAGATACTGCGTCGCAATGTAGTTTCCAGGTCATCTTCTTGATCCATTTCTAATTCGTCCGGATTGGATGGTTCTGCTTCAATTTCCATGAAATTATTTACATCATGGCCACCTATGAACTCGGATCATCCAATGTCTATTGGACTCAAATCATCAAAGTTTACAATTTCCAAACCTTTTTCGAAATTTAAATTATCCACAATATCTTCTATTTTATATTGGTTCAATTTTAAGATTTTATCTTTAAATATGAAGGTATTGTTTTAGTTCTAATAAAGATGTATTCAAATATGCAGTCGAAACTTCTTCTTTGGTTTCTTCAAAATTTAGTGCATTAAAGTATCTTCTACAAACTACACAATTTCCAAATGTCTACTCTGCCAAACATTGAAAGAAGCACTTACGATCGCAAGACTTACAATTAATTTATTATTGATACTATATATGTATGTCTGTTTTCTGATTTAGACTTATTGCCTTGCTAGTAGGGTATTAAAGAGAGTGAATCCTCACGGAGGAGGTAATTTACCCCTCCGTAAGGACTCACTCTCTTTGAATTGCTGAGGAGTCTTCTCTAATCATGAAATAAGTTTATGCTTCTCTGTATATGTTAACTTTGCGTTATATCGGCTTTCCCTTTCCTCTTAAATAAACTTAACAAAACCTGCAGTTCTGTATGTATCTCTTCATTTTACAGTTTAGTTTTCTACGGAAGAACTCAAGTTAAGAAATCGAGTACTCAAGAGAGTCAATTCCGAAATGGTTAGTTCAGAAACAGTTAGTTAAAAAAAGAGTGAAGTGCACTTAAAAAAGGAATGTTCTACTTGTTTCAATCCTTTGGAAAAGAAAATATTTGCGCACCGAATTCTTGTTATCACAATTTTTTTAGATTGCTTAACAAAATAGTTAAAAAGTTATGATGTTTGACCATTATATAGAAGCCATTGTGAGCACATTAATATAAAATATACTAATTAAAAAAGAGCAATTGTGAAAGAAACTAAATCAATTATGGATATTTTAGAAATTATTATATATGATGAAGAAGAATTTGATGATGAAGGAGATTATATCATCTCCAGATCATGTCAATGTTTGAAATAAGAGGCAATTTTGTGTTTATAAAGAACATTGATACTTAGGATCATTCAATCGCTATCAGTTATGGATGAATTTGTGAAAAAGTTACAAGAAGTTAATTAGCCTTATATAATTATTATAATGCTATGTATAGCAGACCAGAATATGTTGACATTTATTGTAAGTTTGCAGAACATTATTAAAAAAAATATATTTAAATTATTCTGCGAAATTTTATTGGCTTTTTGAAAAAACTACTATAACGTTTTAAATAGTAGTTTAATGGAATTCATAATTTGTTAAGTTAGTTATTTTTATAACTAATACAAAAAAGATTAAAATAGATTTATCTAATACGGTACTATAGGAAAATGGGTGTTCGCATCAATCTCAGAAACTCTATAAGTAACATTACAATATACACAAGCGTTTGGTATGGCTATATGATATACTGATCTTGAGCAAATTACACACTTCAAGTCATTGATTGATTATTTAATTTTTTGCTTATAATGAGTATTATTATATTTATGAATAAAATTTTGCATAAAATGTTCGTGAAGGCAATAACAAAAATTACATAATATGTGCTTCTCTCTATCAGGAAATGTTTCTACAATTGCATAACTTTGAGTTATACAAAACACTCGGTCAACAAAGTCAACCTTATTGAAGTTTTCCAGAAACACCACATTTCCATTTGCATATTCATCTTCTTGATCCATTTCTAATTCTTCTGGATTGGATGATTCTGCTTCAATTTCCATGAAATTATTTACATCATGGTCACCTATGAACTCCAATCTTCTCAGAGTCAAATTATCAAAATTTACAATTTACAGAACTCTCTCGAGGTTTAAATTATCCACAATATCTTCCATTTTATATTGGTTCAATTTTAAAACTTTATCTTTAATTATGAAGGTATTGTTTTACTTCTAATAAAGATGTATATGCACTAGAAACTTCTATCATGGTTTCTTCAAAATTAATTGCATTAAAGTATCTTCTGCTAACTGCACAATTTTCCTTTCTGACTGCCCACTCTGCCGACCATTGAATAAAGATATATTAAAATGTAAACTAGAAACTTCTACCTTGGTTTCTTCAAAATCAGTTGCATTAAAGTATCTTCTACAAACCGCATAATTTCCCTTTCTGACTGTCCACTCTGCCAACCACTTACAATTTTCTGCCTTTTCCAATAATTTGAAGCAAATATAATACTCATTTTTTATACATTGTTTTTCTACGCACTGTTCTTCTATTGGATTTTTCTTTTCTACTTTAATTTTTTCCACTACTTGCTTTTTGCAACCACTCTTTCTTTTTCTGGTATTAACCATAATGTAACTAAAAATTTTCAATTAAAGTGGAGAACCCTAAGCTGCTAGTTTTATAATAAGAGTTTAAGTGGGGAATGAAAGCTAAAGGTTACATACAAAATGGCAAAAGGCAACACCTTATTTCATGGTCGGAGCCTCCTCAGTAGGTGGAGTGTAGACCGGTCGATAACCGGAGCGTAATTCAACAAGATAACATTATAGGGTGAAATAACACTCAGACTTACGTCTGTATCTTAATAGTAGATAAGGGGAGAAAATATATTAAGATTCTACAAGGAGGCACAAACTTATTTCATGAAGAGAGAGACTCCTTAGTAATTCAAAGAGAGTGAGTCCTCACTGAGGACTCGCTCTCTTTAACACACTACTCTCGCTAAATACACATTTTTGAAGCCGGTTTAAAATGTGAAAGGGAAGATTGTTTTTCTATCAGTTTCTTGAGCTTGAGAGGCCTTGGACCCGAACCTGGGGGGCACGTGCATTCATATGACAAACGGAAAATAATGTCCTACTTTTTTCGGTCCTATTTCACTCCATAACAGAGCGATAAAGTCACTTATCTCGAATTTTATCAAAATTTCATGTAAATAGAACACCATAAATTCAGTAATGTCAATCACAACAAATTTTTAAATTCTATTTGTGTGTAACAGAAAGAACATACAACACCATAATCTTCATTTTAAGAATATTTTCGACAATACAGAGGTGCCAGATTCCTTCTTACCAATTACTAACTTTGTTTTTTTAAGAATATCCCATATATTATTGCATTTCAGGATTCTGCATAACAATCTGGAAGTTTTGTGTGTAACATTGTGCCGATTCAGTAGTAAATAGGTCAAAATAAACATATATTTTTTTGGCAACCAATGTAACTGAAATTATTAATTATCAGATTGTTGTATCAACAACAGAGTGTTTACAAAATAACGATTTTATAGTGGAACAATAAAGTTATATTGTACTGGAGGATTTAAGTTTTACCTTACAAATGATTGGGGTTTCTCTCCAGCCAGCGAAGAGAAATCCCAAATGTTTGTAAGGTAAAATATAAAAGTACAAGTTTTGCAAGAATTTCAAATGGTAACACCATATATTGTATGTCGAAATTTAAAAGACCAATTAATTCTCCCTCAAAAGTATTAATGATTACTTACTTTTAGCGGTTTTGGACTTAAAAGCAAAAAATAATACAATTAGTGTCACGTACCGTTGGAGAGTTGATCGTGGATGTCCAAATAAGTGGATGTATTAACAATATTTGATTTTGATTATAACTGTATCCATGTAGTGTTATTATGATTGAAATTGTACTTTTATTATTGTATTGTAGTATAGCTAAGGGCTAAATAAACATCTTACTTACATACTATTATTTGCTCTTTGTCAAACACTATCAAAAATTTGTTTTCTTTTGTACGTACAATCGTTCCTCTTATATGTAGATAGAAACTCCAATATCAGCCCACCTGAGACTCAATTTACCAAGGTGGCAGATATTGCTGTTACGCCTATGGTTTACGATTACTTTATGGCCCTAACCGTGGATTTGTTCTATCAACCGCAATGATATAGACTTTAACATGAGATATATATTATCCACAAAAATTGTTGTTATCTAAATTTACTGTTTATCAAGACTATTACCGATAATTTTAATAAAATATATTGTAAAAGGTTAAGCCTAATTATATCATATTCGCTACACCTTTATTATCGTTATGTAATTTATTGAGCACATAACAAAACATCATTTTCTTTTTGAAAGAAGACACATCATCGCTAATTGATTGATTGAAATTGGGTTTTTAGCTGGTATGCTAAAGCGGTTCGAGGTACCATTTCAGTATCTAACTTTGGTACTTTTGTAGAAGAAATTCTTCGAAAGTGTTTAAGAGTAAGAGATTTAAAACGATATAAATCGTTAAATATGTGGTGCAAGTTCCGCTGTAAAATGGGAGCAGCTTACTCAAAAGACAAGAATCTATTTAATTAATAATTTTGAAAATCATTTATCAATATAACCCCAAGGTACAGTATCAGTATAGATGTAATTATAATTATTTTATCATCATAAGGGATAACTACAGTTTTAGCAATATTTTGTCCTAGGACCCCGCTTTCTCTACTACTAAGAAGCCTATTTATTTATATCTTAATTATCGCTGCACACATTGTGTTAATAATTTTGAATTTTTCGAAAAAAGAAAATATTTTTTCTACCAGTTTCTAGTAGAACTGAGTCCCTGAAGCTTGAGAGGCCCTGAACCCGAACCCGGTAGGCCCGCGCACTAATGTTTTTTTGTCTTATTTCAGTCCGTAACATTGAATTCAGAGATGAAGCCGGCCCTTGTATCGGTAGTAAAAAATATTTTTTAAGAAATTTGGCAACAAACAGGTTAGGAAAAAAATATAATTTTGTTGGTAAAAACATTTTTTTACAGTTTATTAATAGGTTGTATCATAATATGATATGAGCACATTATGCCTCTGTAGCAAGGTGAGCAATACAGTTCACTCGTGTGGTAGTTAGCGGCAGCTCGTTTCGTAACTGCTTGTTGACATTTCAAACAATATTGGTGATGTTGGCAACAGTACCACTGGAAATTTGGACACATTTTCATGGGTCGTCCGTCAATATCAGGATCACAGTCATTGTTACAACAAGGTACGTCACAAAACATGGTAAATTAAAATCGTGTGTCGATTTTCTAGTACAGCGGCAGCACGTAGTACTTGGTATAATGTTGTTTGTGGTGCTGCGACTGCCGCTGCTGATGATACCATTTTAATATCTAATTTTGGTACTTTTGTAGGACAAGTCCTTCTAAAGTGTTTACTGGTAAGAGATTTAAAACGATATAAATCGCTAAATATGTAATGCCACTTCTGCTGCAACAACAGGTGCAGATTACTCAAAGGAAAAGAATTGATTTAATTAATAATTAAAAAATATCATTTATCATTATAACCCCAAGGTTAGTTTGGGTTAGTCTGGGTTAGTTTGCGTTAGTTAGTTAGAATCAGTAGAGATGTAATTTACAATTATTTTATCATCATAAGAGCTAAGTGCTGTTTAGCCTTATTTTGTCTTGGGAGTGCCCTTTCTCTACTACTAATGAGTCTATTTGGCTTAAATTTGGTTGCTCACATAGTGTGAAGAATTTTTAACTTTTCATGTTAATAATTGTCATTCTCCATAGAAACTTCTAAGGGAATTGTAAATATAATGTAGTGAAGTGATAGGAATGTTTCGTTTTTCCATAATAACATATTAAACAAACATATGTCGGATTTACCCATTGGACACACACCCTTGAATAGAATTCAAAAAATGTTCAATACGATAACATATAATATCGCAATCATAAATATAAATAAAAATCTCCACTTCCTGTTTCGTGGGCTCTCAACTTCAATTAAACTCAACATCGGAACGGAACCGCTCAATCACGCAGGTGCAATTACGGTGAATCCTTTTCTCCGGCCTAAATACTATATGCGGCGTCGCGGGCATCGCGGCGCGAAACTAGGTCGCCGACCTGGTCAGCCCAGGTGAAAAGGAGAACGAACGGAGCCAAGGCCAATAGTGCATTGGATATCCAGCCTGCGGAAATATTTATACGAAGTTGATATTTTATAGTCTCAAACAGGAAGCGGTAGCTTTATTAAAGCTGCAACGCGTTGCTAATGTTTATATGAATTATAAGCAGAGCGTTTGGAATCTTATCCTGTAGATGATCCCGGAAAACTGGAAAAATTATTTCCTTCAGGGAAACATGGATATGTGGCAACTATTTTCTCAAAATGTGTCAATTTTCCAGTTTAAAGTAATAAATTTCACGAAAACGGTAAATTTGGCACCATTCGATCGGGCGTAATTTCATGCAATGTCGTAAAAACAGGAGAATATTTTAGTCATGCACTGTATATTGTAATTTGTAAGGTAAAGTATTAATGCGCGGAAAATCATAAATTTTGCCCTTTCTCACTTTGATTAATGATAATGATGAAGGATGTATTTTTACTATGAACGTCGCCTGGTTTTCAGCGTTTCCTGCCTGAAATAATTTCAGTTGGTTATTGATTTTCAAGTCTCATTTTATACGGCCTCTTTGGGCGTATTTCAGTTTTCTGCAACGTTAATTATGTCACCGAACCGTTAAGATAAGAAAAATAATATTCAATTTACGACTACGGTTGTAGAAAATACCTAAAGAAACATCATTTTGTTAATAAATTACCATGAGCATGCCTATATGAATTATTGGAAAACAGTACCTGATTTTTTAATTCGTTATAGGTATCTGATATTAAATCACATTATTGAACTGATGATTCTAAAGTCTGTTCAAAGATGTTTGATCTCACACAACCTCAGTTATACCGCACAAAGCATCAATTTCAAGAATCTAGACAAGCTTATAGAAAAAACCGTACAACCACATATCACTCAACGCACTTTCCAGCATTTGAAAAAAAATCGAAACCTCATCTTCACCCTAATTGAAAAATTTCTGGAAACTTTTCTCTGGATATGACATTTTACATAGATTTCAAAAATATATTCGAGCATACTGAGAAAATTTCAAATTTTCCATATTTTTCAAATGTGTTCACTCTTTCCAGCATTTGACAAAGGTTGAAACCCATTTTTAATTTGAAATTTATTCAAAGTCGTCGTCATCGTCGACGAAAGGAGAGAGAGGTTGGTGTTAAAAAGGCTTCAAGCCAAAAAGTCGTTAATTTCTCACAAAAAACTACCCGCTTAAAAACTCACCCTTACAAAACTCACCACCCTTAAGAGCGGTTAGGCTCTTTTGGCATGATGGTGACTGCCATATTGGCCAAATGGAGCTAGTCGCGTGGTCAAGAGTGACAAAAAGGCACTAGCTTAACCTGAACCGGACAATTAAATACCCTGTATAACGGTTAGACCTTTATGACACGGTGACATTCAAGGGCCTTTCAACCTTTGGTCATTGTCGACTTCTTCGGCTTATGGGAACAGGTGCCATCGAGTTCGATGAGGGTGCCAAAGCGGCCTTATTTTGTCACAGTACCGTCCTCTCTACTACTCATCCTAATTGAAAAAACTCCAATTTCACAAAAAATTCACCCTTACAAAACTCACCCCCTAAATCCACGCTTAGAAGCGGTTAGATTTTTATTGGCACGATGATGATGGTCATATTGGGCACGGTGTAGATGGAAAAGTCACGTGGTGTTCAAAAGTGACAAAAAGGCATTAGCTTAAGCTGGACCATATAATTAAATACCCTGCATAACGGTTAGGCCTTTAGGGTACGGTGATGTTCAAGATCCTTTCAGCAGCCTCTGGTCATTGTCGACGACGACTTCTTCAGCGACTGAGAGGTGATGACATCGACTTCTTCGGCTTATGGTAACAGGTGCCATTGAGTTCGATGAGGGTGCTTAAAGGGCCTTAATTTGTCACAGTACCCGGCTTTCGAAAATCCATACAAGATGATGAGAAATTTCGAATTTTTTCTTAGTCTCAAAATATATCACCATCATTTTCTAGCATTTGATAAAAGTGAAACGTCCTTTTTCAGATCAGCTGTTTAATAAATTTTGA
Source organism: Pissodes strobi (assembly GCA_016904865.1). Lineage (NCBI taxonomy): Eukaryota > Metazoa > Arthropoda > Insecta > Coleoptera > Curculionidae > Pissodes > Pissodes strobi. The sequence continues at coordinate 136,812 of MU182089.1, forward strand.
TAAACAAAGACGTATTCATATAAATAAATTTAATAATCTCATTCAAAAAAAATTAAACAAAGAAATTTCTAATGCCAAAAATAACGACTTTATAGAAAAAAGTGTAATCAATTTGTCTGATAGAGTATTATCCGATGTTGATAAACTTGTTCTTTCTAAAGGTTTAAATTACTCAGTTACACCTAAAATCGTTCCTAAGTTTGATATCATTTCAGCAATTGAAGAAACAACACAAAACTTATCAGAAGAACATCAAGACGAATTTAGAATTATAACTAAAATCACACTAGAAGAACCACTTAAAATTAAACAAAACTTAACATACACAGAACAAAGAGCATTACAATCATTAAAAAGAGATAACACTATTAAAATTCTCCCAGCCGATGAAGGTAATTCAACCGTAATAATGATTTGCATTACTTACGATGAAAAGATAATGTCTCTTTTAAATGACGGTAATTACTCAATACTAAATAAAGATCCAACAGAACGTATTGAGAGAGAGATATACAATATGTTAAAAAAACACAAAAATCAGTTCAATGATATAGAAAGATTCAAAGTGACACCACACAATAGTAAAACACCTAATTTTTATGGTGTACCAAAAATACATAAACCAAATATTCCTCTACGTCCAATAGTTAGCTGTATAAATTCACCAACACACCCTATTGCTAAATATCTACTCAATATTCTTAATCCACTTGCAAACAAAACTAGCTCATATATAAGAAACTCACAATATTTTTTAGAAAAACTATCACAAATTAATTTAAATTCTAACGATACTCTGGTGTGTTTTGATGTTGTTAGTCTTTTTACCAACGTACCTGTTGATAAAACTTTAAATATTGTAAGAAACAAATTAGTAAACGATACTAACCTTGGTGAACGTACAAAACTTAATATTGACATCATACTTGAATTACTTACTTTTTGCGTAAAAACTACGTATTTTCAATACAATACCATTTACTATCAACAAAACAATGGTATGGCTATGGGTTCACCTTTATCACCTTTATTAGGTAATATTTTTATGGAAAATTTTGAATTAAATTTTGTTGAAAATTATCAATATAAACCTTTAATTTGGTGTAGTTATATAGATGACATTTTTTCAATTTATCCATATAATGAACACTTTCTTAACGATTTTCTAAATCATATTAACACCAACGAACCTACAATCAAATTCACTATAGAAGGAGAAATTAATAAACAACTTGAATAGTTTCGAAATAAAAATATACAGAAAACCTACACATACAAACAGATATTTAAATTTTAAATCAAATCACCCAATAATGGTCAAAAAGGGGGTCGTAAAAAGTCTATATGATCGAATGAAAATAATTTGTAATAATCAAAATTTCAATACTAAAAAATTATTTTTAACCAATGTTTTGATTAATAATAACTATCCTATTGATTTCATTGAAAAATGTTTTATCGATTTTGAACAAACAAATATTAGACAAAATAAAAATAGACCTATTACGAACCTCCTTATTCCATATATTCCTGGTTTATCAGACAAAATATAACGAATATTTATACTATTTTCAAAACAGAAAACACTCTTAGATCCAAACTAACAAAAACAAAACCACTCAATGAAAATAAAATCACTAAAAATGTTATATATAAGATACCATGTGAATGCAATAAATTTTATATAGGCGAAACCTGTAGACCATTATCAAAACGTATAAAAGAACACCAAACTTATACTAAAAATACACAATACCACAGATCACATATTTGTCAATATGCATTTGATAACAATCACAGAATACAATGGAACGCTTCAAGTATTTTGGCAAAGGAACCATTATCTAAAAAACGTAAAATTAAAGAAAGTGCTTTAATTTTAATAAATAAAGATGTATGTGTTGCTTCAACTTCTGTTAGTTTTAACAGTACATGGTTACCTTTGCTAAAAACTGAAGCTGACAAGGGACATTTAAAAATTAACTAAATCTTTTAACAAAAAAAAATTGTTCAATTCTTCCTAAACGCCTAACACAAATTTGTAAATATATATTTAACATTTCACAAACGAATAATTTATTTAATTAATATCACCTCATTATTACACTTACCCAAATAGACCACTAACCTGTAATTATACGATATGACATTAGTTTTGCATTTACTAACGATTTTCATTTTTAGATTTTCTAGTTCTTGACGACGGGGACAGATTTGATCCCAGAAACGTCAACAGTTCTTTTCTTTATAGATATTTTAGCTTCGTAAGGGTCACTAAACTAGCACTTGTGCTGTTTACATCCTGGAGCCAGAGCCGAAGAAGCTCCATCATATAGGAATGATTAGTGAAGAAAAAGGCAACCAATTGTAAGGTAAAAAAGGCATTGGCTTAAGCTGGACCATATAATTAAATACCCTGTATAACGGTTAGGTATTTGGCATGGGGACGTTCAAAGTCCTTTCAGCAGCAGCTGGTCATTGTCGACGACGACTTTTTCAGCGAGTGTGAGGTGATGACATCGACTTCTTCGCCTTATGGTAACAGGTGCCATCGCGGTGGATGCGGGTGCCAACACGGCATTATTTTGCCACAGTACCCCGCCCGCCCTACTACTCATCCTAATTGAAACAATCCAATTTTACAGCAAAATCTTTAAAAGCCTTCATTTAGATAGGGAATTTAACCCAGATTTCGAAAATCCATACAGGAATGATGAGAAATTTCTAATTTTCTCATAGTCTCAAAATATATCACCATCACTTTCCAGCGTTTAATAAGAGTGAAACCTTTTTGTAATTTGGATTTTATTGAGAGTCGTGGTTACCGTCGTGGAAAAGGGAGAGTGGTTGGTATCAAACAAGCATTACGCCAAAAATTCTTTAATTTTTTACAAAACAAATCACCCTTGGCATGACGATGCCGGCCATATTGGACACGGTGTAAATGGAGAAAATCACGTGGTGTTCAAGAGTAGCAAAAATACATCAGCTTAAGCTGGACCATATAATTAAATCCCCTGTATAACGATTAGGCCTTTATGGAATGACGACGTTCAAGGTTCTTTCAGCAGCCGCTGGTCATTGTGGACTTCTTCAGCGAGTGGTAGGTGATAACATCGACTTCTTCGGCGTATGGTAACAGGTGCCATCGAGTTCGTTGAGGGTGCCAAAGCGGCGTTATTTTGTCACAGTACCCCGCCCTCCCTATTACTCATCCTAACTGAAGCAATCGAGTTTTGCAGCAAAATCTTTAAAAGCCTGTTACAATCCATTAAATATAGACTATTTTTTAGCTTAAAATGCAAAAAAAATAAAAATATGTATTGTGATTAGCGTAACTTTGATATGCCACTGTAGCCAAATGGGGGGGGGGGGGGCACCATATTCTAACATACATTTTTGTGAAGTACTTATCCATACCTACAACATATTAAAATTTAAAGAAAATCGTATGGTTCCGAAATTCTCTCTTTGTTGGGTGCGGGGTCCTTTTGCAGAAAAATCTTTAAAAGCCTTCATTTGGAAAGGAAATTTAACCTAGATTTCGAAAATCCATACAGGAATGATGAGAAATTAATTTTCTCATAGTCTCAAAATATATCTCCATCACTTTCCAGCATTTGATAAGAGTGAAACCTTTTTTAGTTTGGATTTTATTCAGAATCGTCATCATCCAGGAAATGGAAAAGTGGTTGGTATCAGAAAGGCATTACGCCAAAGAGTCTTTAATTTTTCACAAAAAAACTCACCCCCTAAAACTACCCTTAGGAGCGGTTAGGCTCTTTTGGCGTGATGATGATGGACATATTGGACACAGTATAAATGGAGAAAGTCGCGTGGTGTTCAAGAGTGACAAAAAGGCATTAGCTTAAGCTGGACCTATAATTAAATACCCTGTATAACGGTTAGGCATTTCTGGCCCGGTGACGTTCAAGGTCCTTTCAGCAGCCTCTGGTCATTGTCGACGATGATTTCTTCAGTCAGTGGGAGGTGATGACATCTTCGCCTTATGGTTGCAGGTGTCTTCGAGTTCGATGAGGGTGCCAAAGCGGCCTTATTTTGTCACAGTACTACTACTAACCTTAATTGAAAAATCAAATTTTGCAGAAAAATCTTTAAAAGCCTTCACTTGAATAGGAAATTTAACCTAGATTTCGGTAATCAATACAGGAATTATGAGAAATTTCGAACTTTCTCATAGTCTCATAATATATCACCATCATTTTCCAGCATTTGATAAGAGTGAAATCTTTTTTTAATTTGAATTTTATTCAGAGTTCTCGTCATCGTCGGGTAAAGGGGAGAGTGGTTGATATCAAAAAGACATTACTCCAAAAAATATTCAATTTTAAAACTCACCCTTAAAAAACTCATACCCTAAATCCACGCTTAGGAGCGGTTAGGTTTTTTTTTGGCACGATGTTGTAAATTGAGTAAGTCATGTGGTGTTCAAGAGTGACAAAAACCAAAGAAAATACTACTACGAATAGATGGCTTATTCAAATGGCAATCTGTGAATCTGTACGGAGACATCAATGCCCCCGTAAAACGAATATAATATGCGGTAACCCTCGTGTCGCCGGCCGGAACGCGACGCAGTGTTGCCAAATGTCCCCACTTATATCGACTCAATATTATTTTATTATTTTGCATTTTCCAAGGCAAGTTGTCACAATTTACACACATAATTTTAAAACAGTTATCCCCAACCGATCGGGCAGAAATTTTGCCTACGTATTTAGTTTGGATAAAAATGCAAAATTATCGTGTTTTTATGCTGGTACAAGACCATATTTAGGAGGAGAATTTTGAATTTCAATTGTCGTATCATGCTGAAAATTTGCATACTACGTTTTTAGGTCCAGAGACATTGTAAAATTTGTATAGTATTTTTGAGCTGGAACAGACCCGTATTCAGGAGGGGGGGGGTAAATTTTAAATTTAAATTGTATCGAGCATTAAATTTGCATACGTTTTTTGGTCCGGAGACATTGTAAAATTATTATAGTATTTTTGAACTGGAACAGACCCGTATTCAGGAGAAGGGGGGCCAAATTTTAAATTTAAATTGTATCGAGCATTAAATTTGCATACGTTTTTTGGTCCGGAGACGCTGTGAAATTATTATAGTATTTTTGAGCTGGAACAGACCCGTATTTAGGAGAAGGGGGGCCAAATTTTAAATTTAAATTGTATCGAGCATTAAATTTGCATACGTTTTTTGGTCCGGAGACATTGTAAAATTATTATAGTATTTTTGAGCTGGAAAAGACCCGTATTCAGGAGAATGGGGGGGCAAATTTTAAATTTAAATTGTATGGAGCATTAAATTTGCATACGTTTTTTGATCCGGATACGTTGTAAAATTATTATAGTATTTTGGAGCTGGAACAGACCCATATTTAAGAGAAGGGGACCAAATTTTCAATTTAAATTGGATTGGCCATTAAATTTGCATACGTTTTTTGGTCCGGAGACATTGTAGAGTTATTATAGTATTTTTGAGCTGGAACAGATCCGTATTCATTAGAAGGGGGGCCATATTTTAAATTTAAATTGTATCGAGCATTAAATTTGCATACGTTTTTTGGTCCGTATACATTGTAAAATTATTATAGTATTTTTGGGCTAGAACAGACCCGTATTCAGGAGAAGGGGGGCCAAATGTTCAATTTAAATTGGATAGGGCATTAATTTTGCATACGTTTTTTGGTCCGGAGACATTGTAGAGTTATTATAGTATTTTTAAGCTGGAACAGACCCGTATTTAGGAGAAGGGGGCCAAATTTTCAATTTAAATTGTATCGAGCATTAAATTTGCATACGTTTTTTGGTCCGGAGACATTGTATAATTATTATAGTATTTTTGGGCTGGAACAGACCCGTATTCAGGAGTAGGGGGTCCAAATTTTAAATTTAAACTGCATGGAGCATTAAATTTGCATACGTTTTTTGGTCCGTATACATTGTAAAATTATTAGGTATAGTATTTTTGAGCTGGAACAGACCCGTATTTAGGAGAAGGGGGTCAAATTTTCAATTTAAATTGTATCGAGCATTAAATTTGCATACGTTTTTTGGTCCGGAGATGTTGTAAAATTATTATAGTATTTTTGAGCTGAAACAGGCCCGTATTTAGGAGAAGGGGGACACATTTTCAATTTAAATTCTATCGAGCTCTAAATTTGCATACGTATATATGTCCCTCAAGAATGTAAAATTATCGTGTTTTTAAGCTGGTACAGGGTCGTGTTTAGGAGGAGGGGGTCAAATCATGAATTTAAATTGTATGAAGTTGAAAATTTGCATACGTATATGGGCCGAAATAAATATAAAAATATCGTGGTTTTAAGCCGATACATGACCGCATTTAGGAAATGGGGGTCAAGTTTCGAATTTAAATTGTCATATCGAGCTGAAAATTTGCATAGGTGGGTATAGGTCCGGAGACAATATAAAAATACTACATGTATAATAACAACATCCATGATTATTACTCTATTCCTATAAAATAGATTATATTATATTATTAAATAACATAAAAATAAAAAAGTCTTAAATACATTATGTCAGCATTTTATAGATTATCTAATCTTATTCGGCAAAAACTGTAACATAGGTACATAATATTTAAAACTATAAAATTCAGTATTTTTTTAAGCTCGAAACAGAAATAAGTCAGAGGAGGCAACATTATACCTAAACAATCTGTACAATAAATTAACCAAAGCAGAGGAGCTAAACTGGTAAACTTATTAAAGTTTTGTGGTAAATACCTAAATATTCGACTAATACTTTTTTTTAAGTAAGAAAGTGTTTATGAAAACACACTTTACTATTTTAGTTCAAAAAATTGTTACTTTGAAAATCTGTCGAAATCTTACCTGTAATATTTACCTATCTAAATTGTTTTATTATTGTCAAAATATATATTTTATTGATGTTTAAGGTTGTTTAATTTTTGCTGCACTTTTTTTTTGTTTTTCTCTAATGTCCATTTACAAAACATATTGTTACGTTTTTCCCGTGGGTTCTTAACAGAATTACAACTTTGCTATTTTCAACTAATACTCTCTTTATTCACTAACACTGTATACAAATTTAACACTCTAAACTACTCTTATAACTTTACTACTAATATCTATTCAACACTCAATGATTAACTGAACTGAACTGCTAACCGACTTAGGTCTGCTTATATATAATCTCAAATCTATCACGAATATTCGGGAAGTATTCCGAGGCCACTCTATATGATCTCGACGAAGCCATCGAGATAATTCCAGCTATCCCGAAACTTCGCGACGGGCCGGGCGATGATTCATACAGACAGAGAAGCGAGGGGCACGGCGGGGCGGCTAGTTCTATAGGGTAGCACAAAAACGTTCGGATGGTTGTTAGTCGTGACAATATAAATGTTAGTTACAATCTGTTCAATTAATAAAACTTTGTGTCTGTAACAATTATTATTTTTATCAGCCAACCACGAACATTTTTTGCCAAAATTTTGTCTGCTATTTTTACCGCAAGGTACTCTCTCGACTCATACAGATTAAAATATTTACGGAAATATAAAAATGATTTTTGGACAATAACTACTATGTCATCTTTTGGTACACAACTAAAGACTCTCCAGATTTTCCTGCATACTTTTTATTTAAAAAAATATTTGCTTTGAATCCTTTAAAAGTGGAATATTACTTTTATTGCAGTTCTCAAAATTATTTAAGCAATCTAAATGATTAAATTTATTTTTTATTCGTTTAATAAGATACCCCCGTATAATAAGTGACAGCACATTCTTCCAAAGGTGTTGTGTATGTTACGTTTTCAATTAATACATTTTCAGCACTAGAAAATAGAAATGTCATCTTTACTTTCAAGACATTTAAAAAATTCATTGTCAGCGCTGTTCTTGTTTTTTGATGTTGTATTAGTAGATAACAATATTTTCCTGTCAAAGTCCTCTTTACAATTGGAATATTGTGACGGTTTTAAAAGGCTAGTAATGGTTTGTATTCTAAAAGATAATCGAAATGATTTTGCCTTTCTGCCTAACGACACCGAAAAAATTTAAAAAAAAATCTTGGTTTAACCGTTTTCTAGGAATAAAACCATTACCATCACTTTTTCAGCATAATTACCGCGTTGATTGTCTGTACAATACCTTGAAAACAAGGAGGTCTAGATTCTTTTGTTTTTTTTTTGTTACTTTAACTAAATTAGTGAAAATATATTTTCCTTTCATAAGAGTCATTGATCGTAAATTCAAAACTTGTGTTATTTTTCCTATATTATCTTTTAAGCTCTTTGAAAAAAACAAGTGAGTATCGGAAAGCAGCGAAACAAAAGCAACATGTATTTTCTCTAATGGATCATCCTATATATTTTTTATACGATCGGACGAAAAACGACACCTTTCCGATGTGTTTTCTCACCGCAAAAGTCATGATTCCAGTATATTGTATTCGTTGCTTGGCAACATGCAATAATTGTACAAGAATAGAAAATAACAGTCCGCGAATATAACATTCCCGTCCTAGGCCGGGAATGTAACATTTCTGTCATATTCAAACGCCTTGTTCGTCAGATCTGACGTCTATCAAAAGTAACATTTAGCTGTAGTTTCCGTAGCTACGTAATAAACTTCAAGCTCGCTCGATTCAAAACTTGATATTATGTTGAGTTTAAATTTAAAACACGTTTTATTTACAGTAATATTTGGCTCTATTTATATAAGTACGTATTCTAATTAATTTCGATCGGATAAAAAATAGTATGTGCAACTCGTAGGAAAAGCACATTCCTGAACTCCTGTGTTGCTGGCCTCGGCTGCGCCTCGTCCAGCAACTACCACAGTCGTCCAGGAATGTTTTGCTTTTCCTCCTAGTTACACAATATACTATTACGCTAAAGAGAAAGATCTTTTCCTCTTGCTTTCAAAAATATATAATATGTTGACATTCAGAGTATAGTCAAAATAGTCAAAAGCAGTCATATCGTGCGAGTCCAAAGGTCACATTTCTAATTAATTATGATGCCATAAATGAAGTTTTTAATGAAAATTGTGATCTTTAGACCCGCACGATAAGATCGCTTTTGATTATAGATGTTTCAGAAATATTACACATAATAATACACATAAGTACACATATTACTCACATAATTGCTAATGGCTAGCCAACGTTTTCGCTTTATTATTGTTATTATATTGTTAGTATCTCACTTTTCTGGAGCTGTCAAATTAGAACTTGTCAACGTGGTTGACCGAGGCAGCCATTTGCAATTATGTGAGTTTCAAACTTGAATATTTCTGAAGCATCTACTCTGAATGTCAACATATTATATATTTTTATCCTATCGGACGAAAAACGACACCTTTCCGATGTGTATTCTCACCGCAAAAGTCATGATTCCAGTATATTGTATTCGTTGCCTGGCAACATGCAATAACTGTACATGCAGGAATAGAAAGTAACTGTCCGGGAATATAACATTTCCGTCCTAGGACGGGAATGTAACATTTCTGTCCTATTCAAACGCCTTGTTTGTCAGATCTGACGTCTATCAAAAGTATCATTTAGCTGTAGTTTCCGTAGTTACGTAATAAACTTCAAGTTCGCTCGATTCAAAACTTGATATTATGTTGAGTTTAAATTTAAAACGCCGTTTTTATTTAGAGTAATATTTGGCTCTATTTTTATAAGTACGTATTCTAATTCAATCGGATAAAAATTAGCATGTGCAACTAGTAGGAAAAGTACATTCCTGGACTCCTATGTTGCTGGCCTCGGCTGCGCCTCGTCCAGCAATTACCACAGTCGTCTGTCCAGGAATGTTTCCTCCTAGTTACAGAATATACTATTTTGAAGCCAGGAGGAAAAGTTTTTCTTTTTAGCGTAAAATATACAGGGTAGCCCATTAGAGAAAACCCATGTTGCTTTTGTTTCGCTGCTTTCCGATATTCACTTGTTTTTTTTTAAGGAGCTTAAAAGATAGTAAAGGAAAAATAATACAACTTTTGCATTTACGGTTTTTTTTTGGTGAGGAATTACCCTGTGTTACTGGTGAAGCAAAAAAATAGCAATAAAAGGCATTTCGTACATTTTACCCACATTTTACCCTAATTTACCTTTTGTCATTGTCAGTCATGCCAGTGTGAAATGCCAAGGAACTAAATGTAATATTGTGATGATGTTAATAAGTAAAGAATTTTATTGATATGGGAATGTCCAAGATTGGAAACTACATTTTGGTAGGGCAGAAATAGAAGAAATTAAGCAGTCAATATATGGTACTTTTTTAATAACATTAAACTTAATGAATTACACTCGCGTTTAATCACCGAATATTACCAACATAAAGAAATATTTCACTGGGGTCTAAAAAATAGTTAGGGTGTCTTGGAAAATCTGGAAAATCTCGCGGGTTCAGATAGAACACGAAAAAATAACTTGACAAGTTTCTATAATTTTCTTCCTACCGGCCATCCCTACGGAGATATGGGCTCCCAAAGAACGCCGCTGGTTTTAGGTTTTTCTTGAATAACTTTTAAAGTACTTGATGTAGGTAAATTAATAAAAATTTAATATGATAACACTAGTAGGGACCTCTTAAAATAGGGCCCTTAAAAGATATTTAGCTTTTTTAATTTACCAGGACGGACTCAGGTTTATAGCTTAATGCGTATATTCTTAACACTCTGTATGATAACGCCCAAAAAAATATTTGTGGGTAGCATATACCTTAAGCTATAGAAAAAGTATTCTTGTTCAATATCGATAAAACCGTTTCTAGTAAAAAAATTATAAAGAAATTAATGTTTTATTTTTTATTACTTCGGATTTCTTTTTTTTTTTGGATAACAACTCAAAAACGGTTTATTTTATCGCTCTTGAACGGGAATACTTTTTATAGCTTAAAGTTCAAGCTATCCAAACATTTTTTTGGGTCTTTATCATACAGGGTGCTAAAAAAATAAGCACTAAGGTGTTAAATTTTGTCCGCCCCTGGTAAACCAAAGAAGCTAAATATGTTGCAACTATTTTAAGGAGTTCTTACTAGTCACTTTTATACTAAATTTTTATTAATTTATGTCAAGTACTTTGGAGGTTATTCAAGAAAAAACGATTTCTAGCGGCGTCCTTTAGGGGGCCATATCTCCGTAGGGAGGGGAAAAAATATAGGAACTTGTCACGTTATTTCTTCGTGTTATGTTTGAACCCGGGAGATTTCTCACATTTTCCCGGACACCTTATGTATTCCGTTCACATATTAAAGTCCTCCCCAGTGTGTCATAAAAAAATGTGTTGGCCAACCTGAAATCGCCAAATTATATACTTTTTACAATGATGCGCGTAAATAACTTTGCACCCATAATAAATTTTTTGTTCACATCTAACCAATGAAAATGTAATAGTACAGGTAATAGTTGTTAGGTTCGAATTTACCTTAACTTTAAGATGACGTTGTTTGGCAACGATGTCTATAATTATTGTTGAACAAAAATAAACTTTATTTTTAAATCTTTGACAATAATGAATAAAATAAAGCATTTGCTTTTGCTCTTTACCTATCCTTGTTGGATGTTCGTAATTTGTATGTTTATTTCAAAAAACATTAAGTAAAAGCATTTGCCTAAATTTTATGCATATCACCCATTGTCAATCATATTATACAGTGGTAAAATGTTAAATATTGGCATAAATGACCAGCATTTGAAGCCATACCTAGATACAATTTAATATCTCAATAATAATTATTTTAGGTTTACGTAAATGAAAACTGCTTTTCGCCTACTCCTGCACGCTTGATACTCAAGTCGCTACTGCGTGACAACACGACACGACCATGATACAAAGGTTATTTTTTGTATCATGTGACACGACCAACAAATATTTTCCTAGTAGAATTATCTATTATCTTTGACGCCGCGCCGGGCAAATTTCAACCGCACAAATTTGGCAACGTGGCCGGGCACGCCGCACAGTGTGTCGATATGGAAAAAAAGTGGACATCTGGGTATAAAGTCAACATTGAAAAGTACTATTTTTTTTCATCATCACAAATTGGCAATACCCCAGGCTATGCTGGTTCGCATAATTTTTTTTTACAACTTTTAGTTTCCAAATAAATTTAATTGAAACTTGCCCTTCCGTAACTCACAAAAATTTAGGCAAAAATGTTGCCCATTTTAGAAAAAAAATTACTACAAAAGTATTAGTTGTTTTAAAATTATTTTTTATGTGCACAATCTATAGACCTTTGGTAATATATTTCTGTTAATTTTTTGAAAAATTATGCAGTAAATACACGGGTAACGTTTTTTTTTCGTTACAGTATTTTCTTTTACAAAGTTAATGTTTCCGTTGACTTATAAAAAAATGTTTAGATTTGTATAAGTTGGCAAATATGTTGTTTGACAGAGCCACCTTTAGAGAACAAAAGCGCAAAATTTGTATTTGCTAATATTTGCTATTCTTAGAAAAAACTGCTTTTATTTCACATGCTGCAGCGGTATTTTTGCATTAGTCGATACGGATTCAAAACAAGGCGCGTAAAAGATTATAGTTTTTATACACATTTCAGTGTCTTGGCTTGAACCAAGACAATCTCAAAAAAGAAAAGGAAAATTGTTATCCACCACAAGAAGATGTTGTTATCACAGAGAAAATGGCAAAGATACGCTTACAATCAATTCTAGATCTAATAGCTAAAAGAATTGTTAAAACTTGCAACTTGAACATACAGCCAAATTGAGAATTAATTTCTTACTACTAAATGGGGTTCTGATGGTGCATCTAGTCAGAGCTTATATAAACAAAAATTTGAAGACCGCGAAAGTTCAGAACAGGAAGAATCCTCGTTATTCATGACAAGTTGTGTACTTCTCGATTCAAAAATGAATAATAGACTATGAGAAAATCCTGCACCCGCATCTACGCGATGTTGTAGACCAATAAAATTTGAGTACTAAAGAATCACCTGATATGGTTACTCAACAGTTAAAAGAAATGCAAACCGAAACCGAAAATTTAATTCCAACACATTGCAATGTAGATATTATTATTTAGCACGATCTTAATTTGACTATGATAGACGGCAAAATTCGTACTATCTGAAACGGTTTGCAGTTATCCTCCAAATCACTTCATCTGAGAAAAAAATTAATTTCGAAAAGTTTCGTGCTTACTTGATGTTACTGCAGAGATTTACGTATCTTTATACAGCTGGTATTAGATATGCCCTCAAATGTTCACATCCTTTTAATACATGGAACAGACATTTGAAAACATTTTAATATGATTCCAATTGGGAAATTTAGTCAAAACTTCTTTATAAAAATTGGCAAAAAATGAATAAATTTGTTAATTTCGCCAGACCCATTAATTTCATCAATTCGACGAAAATACAGTTGAAATTTTTTTTTTCACCATATCCAGAAGCGCAGGAATTATTAGATGTTATGGATATGGAAGTAGGGGATGAGTATAATGATTCGGATTAACATTATTTAGAACTAGGTAAGGATAGGTTGTTTTATTTTTAGTAGGCATTTAGATCTGGGATTTTTTTTCTTTCTAAATAGACTTATACCACACTCTGTGCAATAATAAATTAAAAATATACTGTAAAACAATTATTTTCGCTCAATTTTATCAATATTCATGATTATTATATCAATACAAATATTCGCTGATTTAAAATCATTGATGTCCATTTTTTTTCAATTTCGTCACACTGTGCGCCGTCGCTTTTACGGCGAGACTCGCTCGATGGAAGCAGGCTCGAAAAGTCTGCTTCCATAGGAGATACAAATTTTTAACATGGGATGAGTTTTCTATTGTGTACTATAATATTCTTTGCAAAAACGCATTAGCTTAAGCTGGACAATATAATTAAATACCCTGTATAACGGTTAGGCCTTTATGGCATGACGACGTTCAAGGTCCTTTCAGCAGCCTCTGGTCATTGTCGACGACGACTTCAGCAAGTGGGAGGTAATGGCATCGACTCCTTCGCCTTATGGTAATAGGCGCCGTCGAGTTTGATGAGGGTGCCAAAGCGGCCCTATTTTGTCACAGTACCCCGCCCTCCCTACTACTCATCCTAATTTAAAAGTCCTATTTTGCAGCAAGATATTTAAAATCCTTCATTTGGATAAGAAATTTAACCTAGATTTTGAAAATCCATGCAGGAATGATGAGAAATTTCTAATTTTTTCATAGCTCGAAATATATAACGATCACTTTCTAGGATTTGATAATGATTGAAATCTTTTCTTTATATAAATTGAAAAAATTTTAATCTTCCTCCAAAATCTTGAAAACATCATCATGACGTGGACTTTGAAAATTGACACGATCGTTATTTTCTAGTATCTTTGGACGACACTTTTGAACGGATTAATGATGACTTTGAAATCTGAAACGTCGTAGCTCTTGAAATACAAACTCATTTGAAATGAAGAATTTGACGAAATAAAGAAATACAGAAATTTTCCCATTTTCTTCTTCTTTCTTCTTATACTTTCATTGTAACTATTGTAAGTAGAGAGACATGGTACGTT
>MU182089.1:176380-194187 GCA_016904865.1 Pissodes strobi
AAAAACGATTTTAAAACGCACAATTGTATAAAAATCCGAAATTTCCGAACCTCTCAGGGCGATAGCCGAGGCTTCGGACGAATTTGTCATGTATTTTGAAGCGAAAATTCATTTTAAATTCAACTGTGGAACTGAACCGCTCAGGGCGCAGTGCCCGACACTCCAACTTTCCGATTTCGATAGAGTGGACTAGCTGGTAGTGAATAAGTTATGCTATAAGTGACTCTACTCTTTTTTTTTTATTTAGGTGAATGATTTTTTTATTGCAGTAGCACATCCTATATTGCTCGACGAGCGGTGTGTGTGCGAAGATGTTGATTGACACGGTTCTTGAATAGTTAGTTTGGGGAGTCCTAGGAGCATATTCGCATGTAACAGGCAAGATGTCCATTCGGAAAGGCCGATCGTTTCTTCATATGTGACGTGCACGATAGCATTTAGTCAGATGTCGTGACTGTTACATAGAATCAACAAATAAGTCTTCAATTATTTTAACATTTCATGCATGGCACTCCGCTTGCTTCGCTCGCTACGGGGGCTCAACAAACAGAAACTAACCAAGTGCTAACCAAAACTAACCCAAAATAAAAAAAAGTAAAATAAAAATTTTGGGTTAGTTTTGGTTAGCATCTGGTTAGATTCTATTTGTTGAGCCCCCGTATAGGGAGCGAAGCGAGCGGAGGGCCATGCATGAAGTGTTTAAATAATTGAAGACTTATTTGTTGATTCTATGTAACAGTCACGACATCCGACTAAATGCTATCGTGCACGTCACATATGAAGAAACGTTCGGCATAGTCGAATGGACATGTTGTTTGTTACATCCGAATATGCGTCCTGGGAGTGAGTTCCACAGTGATGCAGTGCGCCAGACAAAGGAGTTCTTGTAAAGCGATGTTCTATATATTCTATAGGTGTTTTCAGTTGTACGATGAACTGGTGCGCTCTTGCCGTCTATCGTGACTGTCTGACAGGCGTTGTCAGGGGCGGGATAAGGCGGGCCAAATCCTGGGAACATCTGCCGTAAAAGTATCTGTAAAATAGGGATTTCTCGGTCACATGTTTGCGGTGTTTCAGACTATCCAGATTCCGGGTCAACTCCGGGGTACCGACGAGACGCACAACTCTCTTCTGAACGGAATCCAGTAGCTTTAGGGTGTGCTCTGGCGTGGCACCCCAGATGTGTGAGCAATATTCTAAGCACGGTCTTATTTGCGCTTTGTAAAGCAAGAGCAACTGCTGCGGTGTATAAATTTTTTGTTGCGAAATAGCGTACCAAGCTTCTGGGAGGCTGATTTTGCGACGTTAGCAAGGTGGTCATGTGAGGACACATTGCTGTTGACCGAGACCCCCCGTAGTTCGATTGAATGAAGATGAAGGGATGGTCTATCCTGCCATAATGATATCATTGCCCGCCGTATGGTAAACGTGGCTGCTTGGATGATTGTTCAATGTGCATTTGCATTCATTCATCGGAATAAAAGAGACACTCATTCGATTACACTATTCCTTTGCATGTATATATTCGTCAAATATTTCACTTCATACGTGGCCCTCCGCTCGCTCCGGGGGCCTAACCAAACAAATCTAACTCAAACTAACCCAAGACATTCCCAAATGAGGAAAAACAAACTAAAAAATATTTGATTTTCGACTGACAAATTTCAATTTTTTTTTATTTCCGGCATGTTTTGGGTTAGTTTGGGTTAGTTTTGTTTGGTTGCGCCCCCGAAGCGAGCGGAGGGTCATGCGTGAAGTGGAATATTAAATATACTTAAATAGTAAACAACACTGTTATTCCCCATAAGAAAATGTGCAACTTTTGGAAACACTGTGCCAGGCCCCCGGTGTCGGTTACTAAAATTTCATTATTTTCACGTTACAATTTCAATATTTTCACGTTACACCTGGGAAAGTCGTAGTGGAAGTTTGCCCTTCTAGGTCAATTTAGCCTCAAAACGCGAATATTTTTTCGGCTCAAATGTGGCGAATCCTCCGATTTTTTTGGCTTAAGCTACTCTATAGGACACCCCTTTTCTAGCGAAAAAAAAAGAAATTCTGTAAAATCGACACAACCTATATATCATCAGACTTAATTTGATGATATCTTTGAAGATTTTTAACCTTTCTTATATTTTTCTTGCATTTGGTGATTATTATACGCGGTTAACTAATTTTTACATATTTCGGGTAACTCTCTTAACTGAACTCTCTAAATTATTTTTATTACATAATAATTCCGAACGTTCTATAAAGAGCGTTTTGGAACATACTTGCTTCAATATTGCCTAACTTTTAATACAAAAATTGATTGCTAGAGAATTTATATGAATTAGCTACGATAAACAGTTTTTTTCCAAATTAAGCGACGTCATCAATGGCGTAAATACAAAACCTTCGGGAAACGAACTCTACTTATTACTACAACATATTTATGTAATACATACAACAAACAATATTTTGTACTATAAGACTGTAATATAAAAAAAACTGTAATTAATTTTAACGTCTTAACCTAATCAATATTATCAATAATAATATGGTAAGAATAACCTCGTGCGTCTATGGGAAGGCAAGATTTTTTACGTGCTAGTCCTCTACCCCCTTCAGTCGTTGTTAAGGTTCACTCGCTTGGCGCACTATACAAATCTGATTAAGTTGTTGACTATGTTATTGCCTTATATTGGGTGCTCTCGGTTTTCTTCAAAGTGCCGTTAGACATTTTAATAATACTTTATAATTTTCAATTATAATAATACTAAGCTAGGTCTGATGTCTCATGTATTACACTGATTTAATCGAGTGCGAAAGCAGAATATTATGAGGTATATATGTGACAACATTTTCTCATAAATAAATTCCTTACTAAAGCGATATGAAATGAAATCGTCCGTTTAACTAAAGAAAACAAATTTCATTTTCCTTCATGTACTTTGCATGATATTTACTCATCACGGCAAAGATTGTCGAAAAAGAAAGTGGAAGTTGCTCCAACAAAACACTCCGAAAATGATTATGTTTATATGGTGATGAGTATGTAGGACGGACATTTTTGCTTTTATGTAGAGTCGTCAGACGTATTGTACTTTTTAACAAAGTCTAATCCGTTTAACATGACATTGACCCAATACGTTATTTTTACTGGCGCTAATTTTGGACAGGTGAAATGAGGTTCTCATAAGCGATCCAGATGAAAGGAATGTTTTGAGGCAATTTCTGCATATGAAGGGTCAAGAGGAAAAAGCAGGTAAGATATTTATTTTAATCAGTGACCAAGAATCAACCAACAATTCAATTATACTTCAACCGGAACGACATGCGCATTATTAGGTAGAGTGTAAATGTATTAAGTATTTATTTGACAATAGAAATTGTTATTGTTTTTATCACTTCTCACCGATGTAATTTGATCCCACCTAAGCTACAGAACCTCCTCGGCATCCAGCAAATGGAACAACCAACGTCCAACATAAACAAATCGAAAATTTTATCAAGTTAAATCTGTTAATATTCAGCAAATTAAAAGTCATCGCAACTTAAATACTGCCCAGAGTGGCTTATACAGTCGTTTTAAATAATAGGACCAAAGTATTTCTGTGTTTTTTTGTCTGAATATCCTATGATAAACTTTTTTGAGGTTGGATCCACAACAACCTCAATATGAGTCAAAATGAGTCCCAAATTTGCTACCTGTGCAATGTCAGTTGCCTTTCCAAGGAAGATAAAAGTACCGTTTTTGGATTTCCGTGCGATTCCTGTAGCAGACCAATATGTAAGACTTGCAGTGGCGTAAAAACTATAACCGAGATTTGTGCTGTTCTCCTTCAAACTAGGATCTGCATTTTTTGGTGCCCGGGCTGCAATGAGATAAATTTGGCGGGCAAAATCACTGCTGCAACTGCTGCTGTTAGTGGCAACAGTCTGGATCCCGCTACACCAACAGCCAGCAACATCAATAAGGCAACGTAAATTGAAAACACCTATCTCAAGTTACTGAATAAAGAGATGGATGCTAAAAACAGCAGTCTAAAGTCCAACAATAGCCTTCTGGAGCAGAGAATCGTCGCGCTGGCATCTGAACTGGGTGATCTCCGCAACGCCTCTGCACCTCAGGTGGATGATGCCACTCTGGATAAGTCTGTACCTCGACCGCAGCAGTTTGAAATTGAGAGTCTGTTTGTGAACTCAAGAAGAGAGAAAGCCGCAAATTTAACTTCATGCTCTTTAACTGCATTGAGTCAACCATTAACATCAGTGAGGTTGCTAGAGATGTGGGAGACCTTTGTCTCGGAAGAGAGACTCAGGCAGATCTTCAAGTGTTCCGCTGGTAAGAATAGGCTGATAAAAGTTATCTGCTAATGACGTTATAGGCAACTCAAAAAAAAATCAAAACACATGGTAATCTTAAGCATCTGTCAATTAGTGATGACAAAACTCCTCACAAATACAAGAGTACCGCAAACTCAAACAGCAATTGGATAAACGTGTTAGAAATGGTGAGACTAAACTAAAAATTATTTACAAATATGGATCACCTAAAATTATCACAAATCACCACCAACCATACTGTTAAATTAAACTGATTAAGTTGTCTAACAAGAATATACAAATAACTTACCAAAAGGCTAGGAGTCTAAATACTAAGCCCGGTGATTTCCGTAAATCTGTTTCTGACTGTGAAAGCCATCTCGTGGCAATCACAGAGACATGGATCCAGGATGGCCTATTTAACAATGAACTGTTTAACGACAACTATGTAGTCTACAGAGCTGACCGTGCACTCGATCTCATGAATGTCACAAGGGGTGGGGGCATGCTTCTCGGTGTTAGGCATGACCTTACAGCGTCAAGGCTCAATTTGGAAGAACTAGAGGGACTTGCACCTGATATTGATGTCTTGGGTTGTAAGTTTTACTTGAATGACTCGGTTGCATTTATTTTTATTATTTATATTCCACCTAACTCTTCCGCTAACTCACACCAGAGCCTATTTCAATATTTCTCTATATATGAACCTATTCAGAACAACAAAGTTATCTTTATTGGGGACTTCAACCCCAACTCAAATGCAAAAACAACTCAATTAAATTATTTCTTAGCACTGTGTGACTTTACACAATTCAATACTCTCTCAAACGCTTGGGGAAACTTATTGGACCTTGTTATTGCTAACATTGAGTGTGAGGTAACTAGGGATCAACTACCCCTGGTTCTTGAGGATCCTGCTCACCGCACTCTTAATGTTACATTTGATATGCAGCTCAGGACAGATACTGGGTTTGGCGACTTTTCATGCTCCAACACAATTTCAATAAAGCTAATTACAACTTAATGTATCATCTACTTGGTGTCACTGATTGGAACTTAATAATTAATGAGCCAAATGTTAATATAACGGTTAATTACTTCTATGATAGACTTTATAACATTCTTGACCAATCTGTTCCCTTATATGCTGTGAAGTCGGCTATAGTTAAGTACCCCACCTGGTATACTAGAGACATTATTAACAGTCTGAATGAGAAGGACCAACTCCATAAAAGATAAAAAAGGTCTGGCCCAAGCTTGGACTAAAGCATAGTCAAATAAAAGACGGATTGTTAAGGTGTTGACCGATATTGCATATAAAACATTCATAAATAATGCTGAATCATCTATCAGGAGCAATCCTAGGCACTTCTGGAAATACATTCGACAAAAACGCAATAAAACACGTATTCCAGGAACATTGACCCTCGGTCAGACTTCCCTTGATTCTCCACAAAGTATAGTAGAGGGTTTCGCTGAGTTTTTCAGGAGTGTTTATGAGGTTTCTTCTGACTTTGACTTGGATGGTCTAAATGAGCCTGGTAATTTCCAAAATATCACTATCACTCACGTATCTGAATCTGAGATCGTCAAAGCACTAAAGAAACTGAAGGACTCACATACCTCTGGTCATGATAGAATACCCTCCTTCATCTTGCGTGACTGTGCTCTATGTCTCAAGGTACCACTCCACCACATATTTAATATAGCGATCCAGACCGACATGTTTCCTGACCGCTGGAAAATAACTAAGATTTGTCCATAAAGGTGAAGATATAAACAGCATCTCAAATTAAAGGCCAATTTCTATTTTGTCCAACTTCTTTAAGGCCTTTGAGGTGTGTATATATGATAATCTCTTCTATCAGGTTAAAAACTTAATTACTCCTGCTCAACATGAAATTTTTACTAAGCACTCAACTGTAACTAATTTGACTACATTTCTAAATAAAGCCTATCAAGCTATAAATGCAAAAAAAAAACAACTTGATGTCATATACACTGATTTCTCGAAGGCATTTGACAAGTTGGATCATGGCCTAATTGCTCAAAAAATGTTCAAAATTTTCATAATAACCTGATAAATCTACTTATCTCTTATCTCTTATCTCAGTGGCAAGTCCCATTTTGTTGAATACAATGGTTTTCAGTCCATCGATTTTAATGCGACCAGCGGACCTCCTCAGGGAAATAATCTCGCTCCCCTGATTTTTTGCCATATTTGTCAATGATATCACCCAGAACATCACGTCAAAGTTTATTGTTTGCAGACGACCTCAAACTGTATAGAATTATCAATAACATAAACAAATGCAAATCGATGACCATCTCGAATCTCAATCACGAATTAAACTTTGACTACAAATTGAATCCAGTGATCTTTCCAGTGTTGATTCAATCAGAGACCTAGGGGTCCTGATTGACAAAAAAAACTCTCATTTAATGACCACATTGATCATATAGTGCAATCAACATTAAAAACCCTATGGTTTATCATTAGGTCTACAAAAGAGTTTGAGAATTTGGACAGTCTTATCACTTTGTTGAACTCTTTAATAAAATCTAGATTGCAATATGCTGCTCTGGTGTGGTTTCCGAGTCATCAAGCACATGTGGACATGCTCGAATATGTTCAACGGCGATTTCTAAAATATCTAAGTTTCAAACAGGATGGGTTTTACCCTCCAAGAGGTTTTGACCAACAGTTATTATTAAAACAGTTCAACTTCCTTTCACTCAAACAAAGTACATATCTACAAAGCCAACTCTTCCTCTTTAAATTATGTAACAATCTTGTCGACTCTGCTGATCTTCTTAATGATCTTAATTTTTCTGTACCAGTAGTGAACACACGTTCACACCGCAAATTTTATCCAGAAAATTACTTTTCTGGAAATTACTTTCTTCATTTATCTTGCCAGAAGTGAGCCTATATATCGAGCCTGTTCATACTATAATGCTCTGCAGAGAAGAAAATCTTGCCAGTTGTCTATACTCTATAAACCCATTTTGATTGTGTTTTTTCTTTTATTACTTTTGTTCTGTGTAGTTTTAATTTTAATTGGCATTTAACGTGATATGGTGATTTGGTTCTTGTGGCCGAAATATGTCATATGTGTGTTTTTCATCTTATTGTCCAATTGTCTAATTTTTAGGATTAAGTAGTGTCATTGGTGTCTGATTTATTGAATTTTTTTTTATATACATATTTTAGCTCCTAGTAAGTTCTACTAAGTTTTGTTTATATGTGCATTAATTGTCTTTTTATTGGGATTATTCCTGTTAGACAATAAATAATTGAATTGATTTCGAAAAAAAAATACCCATACAGTTTACTGATGAAAAACAATTTCAAGTAGATCGGATCATAATTTTTGAAGGCCGTAAATTTTACACATCGAAATCGGTTGTTTTTAAATTTTAATAAATGGAGGAATAGTGATGTTGAACAAATAATAATTTGTGTCAATGAAAATCGTCAATTATTCATTTTATTCAGTAGGCAAATATCGTATTCAGTTTAACGAAATTTCGGTCGACTCTATTATTCTATTCGGTAAAACCTGACAGTTTTTGGGAGCTTCCCGTTTGCATTTATATGGCACCCAGTAAGTTTTCATTGGTTAGATTTTAGTTTAAAATCAATCATAGTTCACATAGGAGACATTTGCATCATGCAAGATTGCATCTCTCTGTATATTCAACAGATCACGAGCTATTCATATCAATAGTGAGACCACATATTGTCACGACTTGTGTTTTTTATCGGTGACGACACGCCTTACTTAGCGTGTAGGAGAGTAACTCAGATTTAGGAACGCACTACGTCAAGCTGAGAAGAGATAATAAAGGAGACACATCGATAAAAACAATAACAAGTTTATTTACAAACAAACTTAACAACGGTTAGATTGTATACTAATAAAGGCGTGTTTAAGATTATAGATGAATTAAGAGCTTACATTATACCCAATTAATATGAAATGCATGTCTTCTCGAGGGAGGCTTAGTTCAAAGTTTGTCTAGCAAGCGACGTTACTATTTTATTAATAAAGTTTATGTGAGCGGGTTGTCTTTTATTTAGGTATTTGTTCTGATATTTATAAGGTAAGTCTTTTAAGTTTATCACAAATTGCTAAGGCACTTTCACTACTTTTTAAAACTCCCCAAAAACTATCCCTTTACTAGAAGTTCTAATACTTCATAAATTCGACTCTCTCTATACTTTTTTGTAGCCCCCGAATGCCGTATACCTATGCATACGTTCACCCAGGTTAGGTAAGGACCTGACAACCTTATACCTGTGTATAAGTGTTCTCAGTTATGGGGGTTGTGGGATAGAACAATTAGAAGTGGACGTACCTGTGTACTGTCCAGCGACCAATCGAGCGGTTTGAGAGACCCAAAAGTCTGATTTACTCGGCGTTTGCCGGCGTATTTATATGTTACAAAATGCTGATGATTGCATCATTAAGGATTAAAGTCGCTCCCGTCGTTATATAACATTTTTCAAGTTCAAGTTCAAACTTGCGACAGAGTGATATTTAATTAATGATTTTAATTAGTTCACAATATTCCTAAAGACGCTAAGCCAAGATTATTCAAAGCTGCACCGCATTTTAAACCAAAGAATCTACATTCATTAGTAGTGTATTCATGAGAGCGAGTCCTCCCGGAGAAGAAAAATACCTCCTCCGACATATACGGAACATGTAAATACTTTCCGTTTGCATGTTCGACAACCGCTGAAAATTTAATTGCAATAAGATATTCCATATTTTGCATAAAAGAATTTGTATTAATATTTCCAAGAAGTTAAACCATCTTATTATATTTTAATATCTGCTAGTTTAACAGCCCATTATCTAATTTGTGTCGCTACTACATCACATAAAAGCTCGTAAAAGTCAGGTATTTTCTACTTATATTTTTCACCACTATAGCACGAACGGTATGAAACTTACATACTCATAAATCAACTGGCGGTAAAAAGCCCACACAAAGACAAATAAAAGGCTTGCAATATATGTTTTACTAGAATTCATAAAACCTTACTTTAACGATGTTTAACGTAATATATTCTGTCCACTAGTTTTGTAAATTCAAGGTTGTAAAAGCAGTATCCACAATACAGACATAATAGATTGGGGTCCGAGTGAAAATCGGACGTGTTTATCTTGGCCGTTTGCCAAAAATTAAATTCAACGAATTCTGAAAATGGCTTCCGTTCCCTAACAATTCTTGTGGTCCACAATTATTGCAAAGCCACTTATATTGACCGGTAATTTTTGCACGTTTTATATTATACAGTATTTTAAAAAATTAAGGTAACGGTCATATAATTTATTACGTAATCAGGTTGGGAAAAAGTTTCATTTAAAATTTAACACCGGAAGACAGGAATTATAAACATACAGGATGATCAAAGTTGTATACCTCAAACGAAAAGACATGCGCATTATAATAATCGGGAAGGTATAATAATATTAAGTTTTTGACAATGACACACGTTGTATATCTTTGAATACGTGGATTCTTAAAGGTGCGTACAGACCTGACGAGCCGCGCGCGCGACACCCACGCGACACGCCGGCAACGCGCCTGCCACGCGTACGCGACGAGCACGGTTTTCTCGCGCGCCTGCTGTGAGCCATGTATAGGGACCCGCGCGCCACGTATAAATTCTAATTGCACTTCTTCACTGATTTCTCACGCGATTGCTACGCGCCTACTAGTACCCGTCCACACTGCGCATCGCTCTTTCTTTGATCTGCCGTCGAAAAACCGACAGCAGACGGGTAGTGACGCGCCTCGCACAGACGGCGCTAGCGCCGCGCGCGCTCCCCGTCCACACCTAGAAATTTTGGACTGTCGCGCGCGCGTCGCGTCAGGTCTGTACGCACCTTAACGCATTTTATGATACATGACATATTTCCACGGTAAATACTGATGATGAATCAATACGGTGATTGTACTTTCCATAAAAATACAAAAACAAAATTGCTTTTTATAATTTTTTACCTGTTTATTGTCTTAATATTTGTTTTTATTATTATTCAAATGTTAGAACGATCTGCTGTCGAATACTTCTACATAAACCGAAAATAAATGTCACTAATGTCCTTCTAGATTTAGTATTAGATAACCTTCTCTACAGGCCAATATAGATTATGATTTATTACTGCCCATTTATCAGCATCACCCCGCATCGATGGCTAGCATTGATATTGCGCATGAATGCAAGCAATTACAAATACGGGCCTTAAGCATGTATAATCGGCGAACGTTGCATGCGTGACTATGTTAGCATACAAAATTTTAAAATTTAAAAAACACGATAACTCTATAACAAAATCCATTTTCGTACCGATATATACAATGGAAGTTCAAGGATGAAGTATATCACTGCTATTCCTCGACATCGCATAGAACTATGTTAAAGATGATTTTCATGCAACGTCACTGCTGCCTTCAGCTCAGCGCCTTATCTAAAATTTCAAAAAAAACAAATATCTATTGTAAGATAATCAATGATTAAGTTATCAGTGTTTACAGAGAAAGCGGCGATAAGAATCCACTGATCTATACAAATGGATCAGCATAATGCATGTGTCATCTGAAGAGAAATTGATTACGCGTGGGCGAAAAAATGTGTTTGTGCGCACGATTCCCAGTCATAATTTTTTGATACCTCGGCATTACTGATCAAGCGCAATAACACTCAATCCGTCAGTCAAGTGTCTAAACCGCCAGCTGTTCAGCCACGCGGTCGATTACTGTTGACTTTCCAGGCCCGTACCGAGCTCGTAGTTTCGTAAAGTAGAATCGAATTAGTATCGATTGACGGTAAACCGGGCAAACGTAATCTACGGCCTACCCCCAAGCTACGCCATTCGCTATTTGTTTTTGTTCCGTTGGGATGTGGTTTGGTTAGTTTAGTTTGCTTTGAACGCCTTCCAAGTGAGTAAGGAGTGAGACTGCTTTTTAGCTTATTGATTGAGTGATCAATTACTGATCATTACATTATGAGTATGCATACTTGTAGATATGGTTAATCTTTGTCGAAGCAAAGGCGCTATCCCGGGAATCTCCTATTTTCAGTATGTATTAATAGTATAGGTATTAGTATTATTAAGGCGTAAACATCTAAAATATCTCTAAATAACCCTGCAATAAGCTGTATGACGTGATTTTCTAGTAGGGTTGATATCATGATAAGAGTTTTAAGATCCTTTACAGGACTAGACCACTATGTGAAAATCGGCCTCTCCTATTGGTCGATCTATCTAGAAACGATCCGCCTACAAAATAACAGCTGATCAGTTAACCTCGTGTTTTTAAGAAGCGTCTAGAGATCAGGCGTAATTTTCGATGCGGCGAAACGAATCCACGTCTAAAGTTCTGCCTACAAAATAACAGCTGATCAGTTAGCGAGATTTCAGTTCAAAGTGCACTTGTGAATGAGAGGCGCGTGATTGGCTAGCTACGTGAGGTGACGCATGTCTCCGCGCTGCACCCAGTTGTTTGCAAGTCAGCAGATGGTCTAGGGGTCTGTATGGTTGGCCTTCATTTCGGCGACCCGGGTTCATATCCCGTCGGTTTTGATTTTTTAAAAGTAAACAGTTTTTTCTTGATTTTTGGGTTTTTCTTGGGTATTGCTTGGGTTATTAGCACTTGGTTAGTTTCCTTTTCTTGAGCCCCGGAGCGAACGAAGCGTGCGGAGGGCCATATACTTGCCAATTGCAGGTCTTTAAATCCCATGCATTCACAATTGCACTACGAACTGAAATATCGCGATCAGTTAACCTCATATTTTAAGAAGCGTCTATCAAGTGTAATTTTCGATGCGGCGAAACGAATCCATGTATCTACGTTCTAGCAAAACTTCTACAACGCCTCGTTGGTGTAGTAGGCAGAGTGCTTGCCTGTCATTCCTGCGCTGCGGGTTCGATTCCCGTCGGTCGCGACAGATGTTTTGTTTATTGTTTTCTATTAACTTACCTTCTTTTCTTAATTTTCTGTTAGTTTGGGTTAGTTTTGGTTAGCACTTGGTTAGTTATTGTTGATTGAGCCCCGTACCGAGCGAAGCGAGCGGAGGGTCATGCAAAGCCATAATAATACCTATTATTCGTTTCGCTGCATCGAAAATTACGCCTGATCTCTAGACGCTTGTGCATTTTATTCTGTTTTGTCCGGTATTTACTTTTAAGGCGCCAAAAGAACCCAATGAACACATATATATTCATCCATGGTATTTATATATGATTTGCTCAAATGATTTAGGCAATATATGGTGCAAACTTAGTTTTTCATTGAGATTTTTACCAAATAACAATGTTTGTGCAAGTGATTGATGAGAGTTGTCTTCCAAGTGAATTTAGAAATGTACTATGTACTGAAGAAGTTTTGATACAAAAATCAAAATTATTATACCAAAATAAATTTATAAGTACGGACCTGCTCACGTTCTCGAATTACAATAAGCATTGTTACAGTGCGCAAACGCAATCATCCCGAGATTTGCTAGAGTTTGTTTACATTTTGACGTCGTAAATTAGCCATTTCGGTGAAGGGTTATTGCTTATCCATTGTATAGATCAGTGTAAGGATCACGAAAACTTGCCCTAGCTATCCAGAAGTATACAGACTATGGAAAATGAAACCTATGCTGAGACACCTGAAGAAAATCTAAGAATTCTTCAAGACACAAACTTTCCCGGATCAAGTATTATAGCCAAAGAAGAGCTAGCACACGAAAATGACCCCCTACTTTGGTATGAAAACTAACAATGCGTCGCCGTACTTTTCCGATCGAAGGAGATAAAGTAGGGGAGCGTGAAGTAGCAACTACTTAGTTTCGTTTCAATGGTATGTGCTCATACTTTCGAAAACGAAAAAGTACGGCGAAGTATTTTTAGTTTTCGTACCAAAGTAGGGGGTCGTAAACTAGCAAAAATCGTAAAATACGTCGCTGTACTTTTTCCTTTCCGAAAGTATGAGCACGTACAATCGAAACGGAGCAAAGTAGGGGGACGTAACCGAAATATTTACATCGCCGTACCTTTCCGTTTCCGAAAGTATGGGTACGTACCATCGAAATGAAACAAAGTAGGGGAACGTGAACTACCAAGAATATGGTTAAAAATTGAAATTTTGTATAAATATTTTGATACATAAACGTCGTACGACCTTCTCGATGCCAAAATCGAACTGAGCATACGAAAGTAGATTGTTTTTGGCCGCAGGAAAAAAAACCAAGCGTGTTTCAAATTCCTCGTTTTTACGCGATACGTACCTGTGTTTTTGCACCTTATAACTTTAGCTTGTGTACATATATTTACACTTATTTACCGAAATCGGGGATGGAGCCCCGACTTGTATAGCAATGGAGGAGTCCGACGAGGACAGCAACGTCTCGTTTAAATCCGTTGATATAAGAGACGGAAAATCTTAAGAACGTATTCTAACCAAGGTTAGAGGAGTAAGACAGCTCCTAATGGCAAACAAAAATAAATGCAAAGAGTGCGACAGCCATGTAGACCCTCTAACTTTTATGAACAAGCCTAGTAGAGAGATTAACAATGCCCTTGGGGAGGCCACATACCATTTAAAGGCGAAACATGGCTACATGACAACAAAAAGGACTGAGGTCAAGCCCAAAATAAGATACAAGTAGAGAGAACCTGCCAAAGAGAAAAAGGCTCTCAAGAGAAGATACACCGCCTCATTCAGTCGAGATGGAAATTGAACCATCAGTCAAAGAAACCACGCAAAAAACGCTGCAAAAAACCCTGGCGCCAACCTCTATGGGGGGTTTTGCCAGCGATTGTGAAGCGGTAGATCCGCCCCAAACCTCTACACACCCGGCAAAGGAACGCGAAAATCTTATATTTAAAGTGCCCTGTAAAACTCTGCATTTAAAAAATTATGTAAAAAATTTACAGCTAGATATAGGGGGCCCTCCCCCCATTCCCTTGAAAAACACCTTTGAACCTCTAAGTGACCTTGATGACGATGCCTCAAGCAAATACTCCGGCAACTTCAATAGTGCAAGAAAACCCGTCAAAAAAGCCTCTGAGCGCACGCAGAGGAAAAAAGCGGCGTCAAAGGCAAAAACTCCGCCGCCCCCACCACCAATTGTTCTGCAGGGCAAATTCAAGAGTCATAAGACATTACTAGAGGACTTCAAAACAATTCGTATTACAAAATACAATGTAAAATATAATCGCAACTCCACAGTGATATATACGGAAACGGAGAGAAATTGGTTAGCGGTCAAAAAGGCATTTGACGACAGCGAGTTGCAATACCACTCCTATGCTGACCGACAGAGCAAAACTAGAGCTTATGTACTCCGTGGACTACTCTGAAATTAAGCAAGAACTCACAGACGCCTATAATATTGACATCAAATCCATTTTCTTGATGAAGAAAACACGGGACCCACTTTATCTGGTCGTAGTGCCATCAACCATAACCCTCAAAAGACTACAGCAGGAAGTCCGCACTCTAATGAGTATTAGAGTGACTTGGGAACACCGCAGGAGTGACAGGGCAATTATGCAGTGTAGACGCTGCCAGACTCATGGCCAATCGTACACCTACTGCAAAAAAGCAGTCAAATGCAGTAGGTGTGCCGGGACGCATGAGATTACCTTCTGCACCCCGAAAGCAATCATCAGATGCGCCAACTGCGGCGGAGATCACAGGGCAATCAGCCTAGATTGCCCTGTTTACTTATATAAAGTAAACCAAATACAAGCCAGCAACCAGAAACAGCCCCAACAGCAGAGAAGGAAATACGTCCCTGCTCCCCTGCCCGCCAAGTCGGCCTGGCGGCGGCAGGACGGCGAACAAGGAGGCCGGGGTACAAATATCAACACGTTCCACCGAACCGACGCCTTCTCGAGCGTGATTTCTTCGCTTTTTTCGAACCGGGACGCAAGTCGCTGCTTATCGGTGACTTTAATGTACACCACACTGCATTTGGCGATAACAGGACAACACCCAAAGGCCGTGTGTTACACGGTATAATAGAAAATAATCTGGACATCCGATATCATCGCCCAAACGGCCCGGCATATTATTCTTATGGTGGAAATTTCCGACCCTCATACCTGGAGATAGCTATTTCCCGGGGGATGAATAGACTAGACGCGCTGAAAGTGATTAGTGACCTTAACTCGGACCATCTTCCAGTCGGAATTAGCCTGCCGGCATTAAGGCTCGACAGGCGGCCGGTAGCCTACGAGACATTTGTCTCGTACAAGAATTCTGACTGGAGGATGTACCGAGAGAGGTTGAACGAAGTCACGGTCATGCCCGGCCAAATCGACACGATCAAGGAGCTTGAGACTGAAGTTAACATCCAACATACGTGCCGCAATATGTCCGGTAGTCAGGAAGAGGCCATTAATCTTATCAATTTCCGGAACCGTTTGGGACGTAGGTGGCAAAGAAGCAGGAATGAGAACGAGAGGCGGCGAGTGAGCGTGATCAATGACCAGATTAAATGGCTCATAAGAGAGCACAAAAGTACGAAGTGGATGAGCTATGTGAATGATCTAGGCACGAGTGACGGCTCACTGTGGAAGCTCGCCAGGCGAGTCCGCAGTACCTACCTTCAATAGCCGGTGCTGAAGCACCGAGGACGAGTTATTCTGGATGACCAGGGGAAGGCGGAGGCATTTGCGGACTCGCTTGAGGAGATCCACAGATATGAACCGGACTCTACGCCATTGCACAGGGAAATCACGCAGCGAGTCCATCTGTTCAGTGGTCGCGCTTACCCGATCCCCCCACCGGTACTCCAGAAGCTTCTGGTCACCCCCAATGAGATCAGCAAGGTCTTAAGCCACCTACCGAAGAATAAGGCACCGGGACTTGATAATATACCTTACCTGCTCCTGAAAAACCTTCCCAGAAAGACCATTATACAATTTATGCATATCGTCAATGCCATAATTCGCTTGCAGTACTTCCCGTCTTCCTGGAAGAAAGCGGGGAAAGATCCGTCTCTCACGGGATCATATAGACCCATCTTACTCCTAAGTACACTCAGCAAAGTCACCGAGAAGCTCTTGTTGCCAAGGCTTAGCGGGGCGGCCATAAAGCTGGACCTACTCCCTAGGGAGCAGTTCGGTTTTCGCAGCGGGCATAGCACAAGTATGCTCGCTGCGAAGATCGTACAGGGTATCTATGACAGCTTTAACCAAAGGCATTGCACAGCCCTGCTTCTCCTTGACATAGAAAGGGCGTTCGACAGGATGTGGCACGACGGCCTGCTATACAAACTCTTCATTGAGTATGAGTGCCCACTCTATCTAGTAGCGCTCGTCGGGTCATACCTTGCCGGACGTACGTTCTCAGTGAAAGTCTGCAACGCGATCTCGTCCACCACGACCGGTCGAAACTGGAGTGCCACAGTACTATCGCCGCAACTATTCAGCCATTATATAGCTGATTTTCCATCCCACCCAGATTAGTCTGCGGCCTTCTACGCAGACGATAGTAAAGCTTTACTCTGTAAATCTTGTATATATTATGTAATCCTGGTAAAAATATGAATACATAGCACACATAAATATAGATGCATAAGACGAGATGCGTTAGTCGTCTCAGGTTCATAGTCATTCGAAGGACGCGACAGAGACCTGTGCTCCTTGACTCCCTGCGTGAAATTATGGCTTGCGATGCCTTACCCTACATTGATTCCATTGCTACTCCTCCCTCACAAGAACAGTACATGATACAATGTACCGTCCACTACATGTTTTTAAGTGTATTTGTATTGTATATACGTCTAGATAAACCGTGAAGTGGAGTTTTTGCGTATTTTTCTCCACGTTTACTACCCACAAATCTCGCCCACAGAAATCCCACAGTAACACACGATGCATAATCGAGAGACACTAAAACGCCATTGAAGGGATTGAATCCCAAGTATTGTTAGTAAAACAGGCCGGTTACGAACCATAGTTTGAGGGTCGGTTCCACCGACCCCCCCGTACGAAGGGATTATTATTTGCAGGCTGTGCGGCTTTGAGATGCTCCAGGCAAGAGCCAGGGCCAAAAGCACGAACTGTAAATATAAGTAATAACAGAATGAACTATGACCACGCGCTTTTCAGTTAGCCCCCCAAAACCCCCCTAGGATTCGAGCCCCGGCACCCTCGAAATCATGGAAGGTAGCCCCCCATGTGATACATCTACCATAAAAATTTCGACCCCTTAGGTCATCCCCTTATACCGGAGCCTACCGGTTAAAAACCGCGCGGATCCTATTTCTCGAATAGGTTCCACCGATTTAGGTGCCATTCTGAAGTTATACTTTAGGAGCCAAAAGAAAAATAGGGATAGTTTTGAAATTTCGATATCGAAAAATGTTGGTTTCCCTAGGCTCCTACTGCGGAACCTATGGCTTGTTAAAATTTCAATCGATTTCAACTAAAGATTATTATTATTATTATTATTATTATTATTATTATTATTATTATTAT
>MU182089.1:201221-228940 GCA_016904865.1 Pissodes strobi
CTGGGTTAGTTTTGGTTTGTTTGGGTTGGCTTTGGTTAGTTTGGGTTTGTCTGGGTTGGTTTTGGTTACTTTGGCTTAGTGTTGGTTAGTTTGAGTTAGTTTAGGTTAGCTTGCACATGTAGTCATCCAAAAATCAAATAAAGTAATTAAGACACTACAAGCTATACTTTCAAATATTGGGGGGCCGTCAAGTTCAAAGAGGAGAGTCCTGGCAATGACGTTACAGTCAATTTTACTGTATGCAGCTCCAATCTGGAAAAATGCATTGAAAGCAAAAAGGAATAGAGAAAAACTTACGTTATGCCAAAGGAAGGTTGCTATCAGATGTTGTAGTAGATACCATACTATATCAGCAACTGCTGCAGTAGCTATAAGTGGACTAGTTCCGATAGATTTACTGATAGAAGAACGAGACAGAATAAAGGAACGAAAAAACCAACTAATAGAAGAAGGGACTGAAGAAGGCGAAAGACACATAAAAGATGAAAAGAGAAAAAACACTATGGACAAGTGGCAAAGAAGATGGTGTGAGGAAAGCGAGAAAGCCAAATGGACAAAAGCAGTCATCCAAGACATTAGACCATGGATACATCGCAAACATGGTGAAATAACGTATGCGATTACATAATTCCTGTCGGGACACGGCTGTTTTGCCACATACCTACACCATTTTAAGAAGAGGGAATCACCAATTTGTATGTACGGGGACGCAGAACTAGAGACACCGGAACACCTGCTTTTTGAGTGTAATAGATTCGAGGCAATAAGATTACAGACAGAAATTCGTACAGGATACAGACTAAACAAAGAAAATCTCGTGAACATCATGTTAAGAAATGCAGATAGCTGGAACGAGATACATAAATTGATGACCTCGATGGTAGAAATAAAAGAACGTGAGGAGAGAAGGGATCAGGCAATACAGTGAGAATGTTATAACAAAGGAAACAAACCATATATCATAAATCAAATGCAACAAAGGAAACAAGTGGAGCAAATAGAGCAAATAAAAAACATAATGAAAGAAGTAAAAGAACAAGCAGAAAAAAGTAATAGATAAGCAAAGACAAGAAGAAATAGAAAGTTTTTTGTCTCGATGTTATATTTCACACGAAAAGGTGCCGAGACTTAAAGCTGAAGACCACAGAGGAGAGGGTTTTAGTCGGTCGCTGCGGCGGAGTCCGACACTCCCCATGGTCGCCAGAATGGCACAACATCATTGATTTCCGAAATTACTGAATGACCATGGGAGTGCATAGATACGCATTTCCTAAATCTCTATAAAAAAAAATTTAGGTTAGCTGTGGTTTGACAAGCTCCTATTCTACTTTTTGAAACATTGGGGATTTTTCTTTCAATTTTTGGCGTCAAAAGTGCTTTGCACAATATGTAACGTGTCACAAAAAACTTCTAATTCTGTCTAATACACGTTACACGAAAATAAATTGCAAAATTCGAAAAGGGCGCTAAGTAAAAATTTACCCTTTTCTACGTTATCTACAAGGTTAATATGGGTTAGTTTTGTCTGGTTGAGCCCCCGGAGCGAGTGAAGAACGAAATATTAGAACAACACTGGGCTGCTGCCAAATGCGCAGGTCCGAAGGTCGAAAATTTGGTACAGGTAGATGTGAGTGTTCCGAAAGTTTCATATTTTTTAGGTTAGAAATTTTACTATTTTTTAATAAAAAAGATCCTCCGTCCGCACTTTTTTATAAAGAATCACTCTCCCTAACATAGAAAATTTTCTTATTTTTACCAAAAACTTCTTAATTATTTGTGTGACGCTAAAGTGTTATGGACCCGCGAAACCATCCGTAAATAATCCGGTTTCAACCGAGACAGAAGGAAAATAATAATAATAATAATCGTTAGTTAAATTCGATTGAAATTCTAATAAGCCATTTTCCCATGAAATAATATTTATATAAAAAATACCTGCCCCTTCGCTTAATATTAGTCACCATATTCCTCAGTTCAACACACTTTTTAATAAAGCTAAAAGTTCAGAAAACTTGTTATTTCGCTTCCTTATGAGGATTCTAATCTTTTGATTTAGATTTTATGGCATTACTTACTTCAGCCGTTCTATTATATTATGCTTCACCGAACAATGGGGTTTTATAACTGGCCGACGAGAATATCTCATTATTAATTCAGGGGTTTAAAAGATTGATATTTTTTGTCGGCAATTCGGTACTCGACTCGAATATAATATATATAATAATATAAGTCTTGTTGCAGTCAATATTAAGTTTAGGTGGAAGATCAGAGGGATTATTTACATGCAAAGGAAATATGAACATTAGAAATATTTTGAACGCTTCGATTTACTTGTATCTTCAATCGTTTGCTAATTGCTGAAATAATATTGTAACCGTATCCTGACCAAAAACACAACGGACATCAAAATATTCCCTTTGTGCGGACGAGCTCGGATTATCTAAAAGGGAGTCGGCCTCGATAAATCTTCCAAATAATTTAAAATATCCAATAAATTTCAAATGCGTCCGGAATAGCGTAATGTATTAGTATAGAGAGCAGGCCAATAAAATTCATGCCATTTAGAGAGCTCGTTCAATCTAATTCAAGGCAATTGGGGCCCCTTGTTTAAAGAGAAAAATTTTGCTAATTAATGTCGAAGGATACTTGTTGGCTAAAATTATTAATCCCCCTGATAACTTTACCAAGAAACGATTACTAATTTCTGAATCTATGGTTTCCATAGAAGCTAAGTCATTGGCAGAGTTACCAAGCGATCAATAATTAGGTAGATGCCAGTACCTACAAGGTACAAACTATAAAATTTAATTAAGCATCAGTTGACATTGTCAAAACAGATTTTCGTTCCTAAAACATAAAAATTCCAGTATATGAAAATGGCTTCTTCAGTAGATATGGAAAGTCTTTTAAAGTCATGCCATTGTTCCGAATCGAACGAAGACGAAGAAAAAACGTTCGTTTACGTCGAAGGAACCAAACTGGACAGAACGATGTCGGAAAGTGATTCGGCGCTAACCGAAACGGTGTGGTACAATTTGAAGCCTCCAAAGCTCTTTTCTACGGATTATTTCCCGGCTGTTACGGCCCGACAAGTACAGATCAAGAGAATTCAGTTACAAGGCAAACGAAAGTTGGCAGGCGATGAAGAAAGTGCCGGTGTAAGGGAAAAGATTAACGTCAGCATTAACAAGAAAAAGTCGGCGGTTAAATTTCTGTCGAATACATCTTTAAATAGTTTATAAATACCAAACTCTTGTGAACATTATCAATTGAACAGAAACAGAAGCTAGCAAAGTAGAGTGAGTGAAAGAGACAAATCTAATACTTACAGACACTATTTTATCTGAATATAGTAGAATAAAATTTGCATATAATGCGTTATTATTTCTTATTAGCATAGAGCATAATAAGATGTCGTGAGTTAAAAGAATAAAGGGCATCGTTATTTATTAAGAAATTGACCAGGTGACAGTAATTTTCCAATAAATTAATATTTCATGTGTATGTATTATAATCTTTTCTATAAATAATAATTTATATAATATAATATAAAGTCAATTTTAAAAAAAATAGCACATAAACCCAAATTAAATATCCGATTCTGTGACTAAGAATGTTTAATCTCTTATTTCATGTCCCATATTCGATCTAGAAATTGTTTGCATTATTTATTAAAGAGCACTCTTTTTAGAGCCACAAAACCAGACTCGTATGATAATGTACACATGGATTTTCCCAAATTTAATCAATACAGAACAATTTGGTTTTGTAAAGGTTTGATCCACTGATAGTCTTGATATTGTTAATAGCTTGAAAAGAAGCTCTCAGGTTAACTCGGTCTATACGGATTTTTCTAAAGCTTTTGATAGGGTCAATCATAAGGTGCCTCGAAGTAAACTTTGGGTATTTTTCATCCTCTTCATTCACGGTGGTGAATGTCGACGGGTTTATTCTGATCAGATCGAGATTTCTTCTGAAGTACCCCAGGTTTCTCACTGTTGGTTTTTTTTTTAAATTGACTCAGAAGTTTACAAGCAGTAATGTAGTAGGTGTAGATTCTAGGTTCTAGATCAAAAGAAAAGCTCACTAGGGATCACTAGTCCTCCTACCACACCGCTAGCCCTCTCACCTGATTTCACTTCGCTGGTCCGCCTACCTGCTTTCAAACCCCGCTCTTTCCCAAAAAAACATCAAAACCAGCAAAAGAGGTACCAAGAACAGCAAAACAGACAGCAAAATAGACAGCAAAACAGACAGCAAAACATACAGCAAAACAGACAGCAAACACAGCAAAACAGACAGCAAAATCAGCAGTCGCTGTTGCTGCCTGTTTTGCTGTTTTTCTGTTTTTCTGTCTATTTAGCTGTGGTTGTGGTCTGCTAGGGTGTGTTTGTGGTCTGTTAGGGTGTATTTGTGGTCTGTTTTGCTGTGTTTGCTCTCTGTTTTGCCTTGTTTGCTGTCTGTTTTGCTGTGTTTGATGTATGTTTTGCTGTCTGTTCTGTTTTTGCTGTCTATTTTCTGTTTTCCTGTCTGTTTTGCTGTTTTAGCTGTTTTTTTTTGGGGAAAGAGCGGGGTTTGAAAACAGTAAGGGTAGCCCCTTACTGTTTTCGTGTAACGTGAAATTAGGCGGTAGGAGGACTAGAGATCACTAGTGATTTTTTTTGATCTTGAACCTGTGCTTACACCTACTGCTGTTTGCTGACGAATAGGAAGATTTAATTTTTTCTTTTAAATGGTGTGTGGAAATTAAAATTACTTTGAACATAAACAAGTGTCATAAGATCATATTTACAAGACAAAGGGGGACCTATACCTGGTCATGGTGTTGTGATCGATTCTAAGATCAGAATTTTAAATCACATTAACCAAGTTACATCTATAGCTATGAAGATACTTGGCTTCCTCCAGAGATCTTCAACTAATTTTTCAGTGTTCACCTTTAAGAGATTGTATTATTCTTTTATTCGGCCCATTTTGGAATACTGCTACGTTGTTGATCCCCTTCATACAATTATTGCTATCTATGTTCGATCGAATATATATCTTGTTATAATTGCAGTTTTTCATCTTATTATCAGGGAGATGAGTGAATATGAATGAATTAGAAACAGTCTGGCTTTACATTCTTTATATATGCTTTCTATATAGAGTTATTAATGCTGCCATTACCTGCCTCCCAATTGTTGGCCCTGGTTCGGTTGACAATTCCCTCTCTAAACAAGCAGTTTCATGGGTTCCTTATACTCTTCCATTATTCTAACTATAGCGTTAACAGTGGCGTAGCTACCGGGTGGGCCAGGGGGGGCAAGGCCCCACGGCGCCAAGTGAAATTAGGCGCCGCCGCTCCGAATTTATAAATATGCTAATGCTAACAATGCTCATGAGCTTAACTGAGTTTTTAAATTAATTAAATTATAATAGAATGAAAGATCAAGGACCAAAATATGTATTAAACTCTTTACCCAACCAATACATTTTGTGTCAGGTATTTATTATTTATTCTATGTGGAATAAAAAGATATATCCCGGCGGCATATTTACACATCCTCACATACAATGGCACCAGGGTGCTGAAATCGGTTAGGTTTTGTAACAGTTTGTAGCGCTACAAAAGCTCACTGATTTTGGCACCTGGAACACGTTATTATATAATATTTCACTTTTTTGCATGGCCCTCCGCTCGCTTCGCTCGCTATGGGGGCTCAATAATAGATAGACCAGGTGCTAACCCAAACTAACCCAAGACATACCCAAAATCAAGAAAAAACTGTTTATAAAATTAACCTAAAAAAATAAAAAAAGCAACGGGGTTTGAACCCAGGCCGCCGATAGCCGCCGAATTGAGACCTAACCATCTAGACCTCTCGACCACGAGGGCTCTTGCCGCAAATTGATTGCATCGCGAAGACCTGGCGCGATAGCTTTTGTAGTGCTACAAACGCTTACAAAACTTACCGATTTCAGCACCCTGGTGCCGTCGTATGTTAGGATGTGTAAATATGTATCCCGGCGCGGCGGCATTTGGTACATGCAAATTTGTAAAAACGCTGCGTAAGGCGGCATGCGACTTCAAAGACAAAAATTCCGAAAATTTCGGTCGTAAAAAATATGTGTTTTTTAGAGTTTCGTATTTAGGAGGTACCATTAGCCAGACAAGTCTAAATAGCCTAGCAATACTAAGCATAGAAAATTAATTTGTCCAAAAGTTAATTTTGATCCAATAATTGATCAATTTACGTCCATTTTAAAACCGAAGAAAGACTCCAATGTTAATTAATTAATTAAGGTTACAGATGTTTAGTTAACGTTTATATTTAAATATGTATGTACCTGTTGGTTGGTTGCCGTTTATATATTTTATATTCATATTACTGTAAATAAAAAACAAAGCGTGTGCACTATGTGCGCATATCAGAAGTGAAACTTCTCAAACTTAAACGCCCTAGCTTGGGATTTGGTTAAAAAGTAGTTTTTTTTAAATTAACAAAAAGGGAAGGCCTAAATGAAAAAAAAAACTATTCTCCATAAAAGTTTCGCTTATATCTTGACAAGGTAATAGTGCAAACCCCATATTTTTATCTTGTAAACTAACAAAGATATCACAATAATTATACGCCCTAGCCTTATACATATCTTAACGGATATGGTTAAAAAGTTGTTTTTTTTAAATATATCACTCAATTAACGAAAAGGGAAGGCCTAAATGAAAAAAAAAACTATTTTTCATAAAAGTTTCGTTTATATTTTGACAAGGTAATAGAGCCAATCCCGTATTTTTATCTTGTAAACTAACAACGATATCACAATAAACGTCCGTGACCGTTTTCCGTTCCCTGCCAGCTCGCCCGCCGTGTGTCGAGATCGCGACCTTCAAATTTTACTCCCGGCGCGCGTTTCACTTCAAAAATATACGTTTAATACTATGATGTATTATTTTTTGATTAATTTGCGTATATACACAAAATATAGGTTTGCTTTAGGCGCCAGCGGATAGGCTTGCCCCCCGGCGCCCACATTTCTAGCTACGCCACTGAGCGTTAATGAGCCCATTCCTCATTTAGCTTGTGAAGCTAATAGTGTTGCTAAGTAAATGCATAGACTTAAAGATACCTGCATTATATTAATAGGTAAATTAGGAATACTTGTCATGTTGAATGGTATTGTTACTTAAGATACTGTGTGATACAGAATGACTGTTGATTTTTATTATAGAAGATACATTTCAATAAGGCTTGTTACTTAAATGACTGGACTATATGAGAGTAATGAATACGGATCTTTTGCATTACGGAACTAGAATGATTTTTAGTACTTTACTTGACTTTCCAAGCACTTATTCATTGGATTTACCTTAAATTGAACAACCCAACTTGCACTTTATTGTGCTATGTGAAGTGATAGAATTTAACTACATTTGTATTTTTATGGCAAACCATTTAAAATAAAGAAAATGTAAACGGTTTGCTATAAATAAATAAATAAAAATATTCTGCCAGTTCACATACTACAGTAAAGTGTAAGTTAAAAATATATAATTTAACTCAAGTGAAAAGAACCTGCAATTGTTTTTATTTATATAGGGCAAATCATTTACAATAAATATACAAAATAGATTTTATATATTGTAAATAGTTTGCAACAAGCAAACAAATAAATCAATAAAAATGCAGTTAAGTTCTGTCCTTCCAAATAATACAGTAAAGTGTAAGGTAAAAAAGTACAATAATCTAATTCAAGTATAAAGAACCATTTCTTAGTATTCACAGTAAAACAGTGACTCACCAAGTCAGTGAATGAGTGAAAAGATAATTAAAGTACTAACATCTGAAACAGAGAAAAAATCATTATAATTCCGTATTGCAAGATAGTTATATTTGTTACTCTCATATAGTCCAGTCATTTAAGGTAAAAGGCTTATAAAATAATGAAGTGTTAAAGGTTGCAAGGTTGTTAAACCGAAAGAGATGCTAAAAGTATACAGGTTAATCGTATCCACGCGAAATATTCGGAACGGGTATGATTAGTAAATTGTAACAAGTAACAATAATACTGTGATTGTATAGACTTTATAATTCGCTTAAACATCTTATTAAACGGTCTTATATCACTATATAATACTCCACAATTTCTCATATAACTGTCGTATATTAAAATAATATTTGTTTTCATGTTTCATATTAGTAACGGTATTTTACAATTCACCACTATATACCTACTGTCTATATATAAAATACAAAAATTAGTAAGTAATATCGTAAATATGTATATATATTCTATATGGTCAAAGGATTATAAATTTACAATTACACATTCTTTAAAAACACGAAGGCGAACCCACCAAACTATTAAATTTTATTTATAAGAAATAAAGCAGCTTAAATACTTGCAATTATGCATAACAATGTATTCTTGAAATCTGCATAAAATTTCACAAAACTGAATGAGTTGAAAAAATAATGAAATCGTACCATAAAAAAAGCTAAAACAACCAGAATAGTACCCAAATATAGACATTTGGTTAATAGTGTAGCATACTGTATAAGCCAACGGTGTAATTATGAATTCTTATTTGCTAACCGCTTATGAAAGAAAATTTAAATCACAAAAAAAATTAAATTAAAAATTGATTGAAAAATTAATATTGAAATATTAGACTTGGAAATAAAAACAGCTGGTTGGTTATGCTTATTAAGAAAATAGAAAATCATATTATTTCGTTTTAAACCTGACTATGGCATCATGTGCCGATGTAAAAACTGCGGTGTTTTAATTATTATCTTTTTGAGACCATCGAGACCGCGATTTAGATAGAACAAGGCCTGTCACGGTAGAAACATCTAAATCGAGACTGAGACCATCCTCGTTTCAGGTTTTGTGGAGCCCTGTTTAAACCTAATGTGAATTGAATGTAATAATTTTCATTACAATGTTTTGCTATTTTCCTTAATTTACACTAATTTATCATCGTTAAATTTTAAGACCTATAATCAATGGCTTGTAAAATTTGGAACGAAAAATAGCCATAAACTTAGCCCTAAAACACACATTAATTTCTAAATTGATTCTGTTTAAATAACAAAAGATAAATAACTGGGTAAAAACGTCGGTCTCTTGCAGAATTCAATTTGACCGGTCGCAAATAATATGTCTATGCACGAAAGTAGTTTAAAAATAAATTGTTTCCGTGCTTGATGGAAATTTGCAGTCCATTTAATTTCAACTGCTTAAAAAGTAACTACAATGTTGTGTATTATGCGCCGAGAAACTCGTAGCTTTGTTATACGACGAATGCACTTACTAATATCGCTTTTTCTGTAATTAAATTAGTTTATTTATTTATTTTCCAATTTGAAACAAGATGGCGGGTACTGAAGCTGACGAAAATAGTAGCTCTCAGAAAAGTTGTAAATATTGCCAAAAAAGTGTAATTAATAGTGTTGCTAAGTGTTTAAATTGTGAAGCAACATATCATACATCATGTGCACTAAGGGTTGCAGGCTTGATTGCCGTGGGGAAGAGCAATCTTGTTAAATGTTGTGTGAAGGAGGATGATCTC
Source organism: Pissodes strobi (assembly GCA_016904865.1). Classification (NCBI taxonomy): domain Eukaryota; kingdom Metazoa; phylum Arthropoda; class Insecta; order Coleoptera; family Curculionidae; genus Pissodes; species Pissodes strobi. The sequence continues at coordinate 210,778 of MU182089.1, forward strand.
TTACAGAGTAAGTTTGTATCTGAAAACGCAAAAAAATTGATCGAGGCTAAGAATGAAGTTATTAAGAGTAAAGCTGAGATTATTGTGGAACTACAAGAAAAAGAAAAACTTCTTTACAGTAATATTAGGCTTTCTTTGAAGAGAAAATTAAGGGTTTGCAGGAATGCGAGGCTGCAAAAAATGTACACAAAGTATTTTCCACTCAAAGTCGATTAGAAAGTGCGGCAACCCTTACTACACCAGAAACGTCAGTGTCAATAATGACGTATCTCATAACCTCAAAGTGCCAGTTCCCGCACAACAACAAAAACAAAAGCCTGAAAATCCACCAATTTCACCAAAACCCGTTAGTAATGGCATTCTACAGGCTCAATCCTTAAATAAGATGCAAGAAATACAAAATCTGGGGCAGGCTAATACGGCTATCAGCAGAAGTGACGAATGGCAAGTAGCAAAACGCAAAACGCGTCGTTTTCTTGTAGGCCGTAATGAAGACTCCAGAGATCAAATTCAAGCGGTTCCCAAATATGTACCACTGCATGTAACTAGGTTAGTCCCAGGTACTAAGCCGGACCAACTCAAAAAATTTCTCGAACCAAATTTTGATGGTGTTACCTGTGAAGAACACACCTCTAAACATCCGCATATTTACTCTTCTATGAAGGTGACCGTCAGACAAGAAGACTTTAAAAATGTTTGGAGGAGAGCGGTATGGCCGAATGGGGTACTTGTTTCACGGTTTTTTGTCACAAAGAGGATGCCTCTCATTCAAGACGATCCTCGGACACAGGGGCAATAAACCAGAATGTAGTTAATAAGAATGTTAGCATATATTACCAGAATGTGAGAGGACTCAGAACGAAAACAACAGAATTTTCCCTCTCAATTGCATCCCAGGATTATGATGTTATTGCTCTTACAGAGACGTGGCTTACTGATGGTATTGGCAATGCCGAATTATTCTCCGATAGCTACCAAGTTTTTAGAAGGGACAGAGTAAATGAAATGAGCAGGGGAGGTGGTGTCATCCTGGCAATCAAGAAGGAGTTTGTAGTACAAAATATCGAAATTGAAACTGATATGGAGTGCCTACTTGTAAAGTTTAAGGTTAGGAAAAATGTTTTCTATTTATGTTGTGTGTATGTACCACCTTACATAACAGCTGATAGTTTCGAAAAATTTTTAAATATTTTTGAAGGAATTTTAGATTGTAATGTAAAAATTTTAATTTTAGGAGATTTTAATGTGCCTCTTTATGGATTAAGAAACTGTAATAAAGGTGATCTTCTTGAAAGTTTTCTTACACTTAATGATCTAGATCAGCAAAACAATATAAATAACCATATGCATAGAAAGCTGGATCTTATAATTTCGAATATATCTATAAAAAATCTAAAGCAATGTGAGGAACCTTTAGTAAAAGAGGATCTATACCACCCATCCCTTAATTCAGGGCCGTTCTTAGGGGTGTGCAGGTTGTGCGTGCACAAAGGCGGCCGATTAAGGGGGCGGCCGAGCCAGCCAAACGCGTATTTTTTATAATTAAAAGAAAATAAACAAAGCCAAAATCTTATTTAAAAAAAAAACAATCCTTAAAAAAAACTTTATTCTATCGCGGATGGGAAACTGGGTAATTTTATCGTTCAAAACTCGTCAAAGTAACAGTGTATTTAAAATAGTGAAATTAAACAATGTTTACCCGCTCAGATGTCAATTTTACCCACTCATACATATGTCATATATTTTCAGACACTCAACATTTTTCAGGGTCTTCCATCTCGGAATGGTCATCTCTATATTCTTGTTCTTACTTTAGGCGCGATTTTTGAGGCAATAAACTGTTCACCGCATCTGCAGCTTCAATTCTGACATCTTCTGGCAAAGCATCTTCACGCTATTCTTTTTGTATATTAAAATCGCACGTTTTTTAGAATAATTTCAAATTTTGTTAATTGCGATAAAAGTCAAAACAAGTTGCGATGCTATGGACAAAATTCATAACAACCGTTAACTGTACAGCGATCACGTCAATTTATTTCCCAATATTAATTAATCAAACTGTTTCCTTTATTATTAATACATATTTCAGCTCAGGAGTAAAATTGAATATTATACACGATGCGACGGTAAAAAGGCTTTAACCTGCTCATGGAATTAATCCAACATTTTCCACTCAAAACCTGTGATTTAGACACAGGTAAAACATCTTTTTGCCAAAAAATAAACAACAAGTTGACATGGGTTTATTTTTATTACTCAATTAAAAAAAAATGAAATAAAGAAAAAGTTGCACGGCCGCAATAGTCCAATCAGGGGGGGGGGGGGCATTAAAGGCCTCTGCCATACAAAAGGTGGTGTAGTAGTAATTTTTTAATACGTTGTAAACGATTAATTTTTAGTAACACGTTTTATTTCGCCAACATTATTACAGCCACTCTTATTTCCGCCTTATACCTTCGCCAGTACAGTTATCATAATTACATAACGCCATGAGTCGACCCTGCTATTCATACAATAACTATATCTACGCCTTATTTCTAATCTATCTATATACTTCGTATTATATAACACCGATTCGATTCTACTGCTGCACCATTCGTTTTCCAGGGTTGTCACGTCCTCGCCTATTTGAACGTCGCACGTCGCCTCTCCAAAATTTGCTTGTTACATTCGGCCATCCTGCAACAATTAATGCCCTCATTAATTTAACTCGCCAGTAAACCAACCAGATCTTATCGATCTGTGCATTCGCCATAACACCAAATCGCCTACCCTAAAGGTTTCGCCTGTGGTTGCAACCTAACGCCTTTTATCAAAGATCACCTTTATATTACGCCTTTGTCAGATTTTCACTCGCCTTTAAATCGCCATAGCTCTCGCCTTTCGCCAACAGAGCATTCGCCATTTGCACCTCGCCAGTCAAACTCACTCGCATGCACCTTTCAACCTGACCATTCGCACTTTGCACCTCTCCAGTCAGACTCGCATGCACCTTTCAACCTGACCATTCGCCCTTGTTGTTTTACACCTCGCCTCGCCAAAAAGTCAGCAAACGCCTTGCTCGTAAACGCCAGCCCGCGCCAGCAGTTGGAAATAGTACGCCTTGGGTACCCAAAATTCGCCAAACGCCTCTCTCAGTTTGAGAATTGCCTCAGAAGACCGCAAAGTCTTCGTCGCCTTCGCCTGCGCATGATCCTGGACTTCCTTGCCCCTCCAATTCCACAATATCGGTTTATGGACGCCGATATCTGTCAAAAGAGGAAAGAAAGCCAGTATACAAGTCGCCAGGGGAAGAGCAATCAAATGCCCTCGCATTCGCCTGTAGATCGAGAGGTAGACCGCCAATCAGACACGAAAGCGCCTTTGTGCCTGAAAGCCCACACCTTTCGATCAACGCCATTTTATCATGATAATAATGGGTCATGGTTTCGCCGTCCAATTTAACCCTCGCTATCATCTCCTTGAGCAGCTGAGCAAAGTCATGCACTCTAGGAAACGCCTTCCTAAGAGCCGCCTTCCAGTTTTCCCATGAGAGGTCATATTCATCGAGCCGATTAAACCAGCCCCTTGCTGCGCCTTGCAATTTCGCCTGCATAAAATACGCTCTCTCATAGTTCGACCATTCATGAATATCGCCCAACTGATCAATTTTGCTCAACCACCTGACTACGTTACAGTCCCGGCTATCAGGATCGAAAGGGTCAATAATGTCGCCGCCTGCCCTTGCCCCTGACCCCATACAGCCCGAACTGCAAGCGGAGTCCGACCTATCGCTACAAGCATGCTCTACTACCGCCTGAGGAACGCTCTCACCTGATTTATCGCCTTTTCTGATGCCCTTGGTACCGCCAGTACCAACGGCCGCTCCCGAAAGGATGCCGCTTTCTTTTGAATCACCCAGTATTTTGTCAAGCGGGCCATGGAGAAACAAATGTTAAAAATTGGTTGCCCAGTAATGTCAATTTAGCGTCTAATGTCAGTTTGTTTGTTGACGCAAAGTGCTCGTCATAGTCGTAGGGCATTTCCCTTATGCAAAATCTGCTCATCTGTATTTGCAACATATGTTGGAGTTAGAGAACAAAATGGATCCGGTGGAATACCACAAATTTACAACGGAGGGCTATTTCACTATCAGGCGCTCAAACAAATTTTGGCCAGGGGTTTGGTCTGATGTGACCATCGAACAAACTTTGATGCGGATGATGCATAGCTGTGGGGGCCTTACTCGTGATCGTGGAATAAGTGACAGCGTACTTGCTCTCTGGACTTTGGGAATGATATCTTTGCATAACATTTGCGATGCCATTGAGGAATATTGCGACGTTCATCTAAACTCGCCCGAGCAACACGTCGATACCAGGACTTCACGCATTAGTCGGGACAACGACGACTTGAAGAAACTCTTGAACTGGTTTACTCAGCATTCTCCCTTCCCCGAAACCAATTCGCTTTTTTCCATCAGTACAGGAGTTGTCGGGGATGATAACATTTAGCCAGAGAAAAAGGTATCGAACATGGTTTTCACGTTCGAAAATTTCGGGTCCCTCACACTTAAACACAAAGACAAGGTCATCCCATTGGCAGCAGTCAACAGCAGCATAAAAGTCGAAGAAGCAACAATTTCCATCAACCCACGCATGCTGTTTCAAAGAATGTGCATTGCGAAGAAATCCGACGACGAGTTGAAAGATTAACTTGATTTCGAGCTTGCTCCATTTCCTTTGTCGCTTTTTTCAGAGGAAGGGATGCGCAAAGGTACGAAATCTTCATTGTACAAAGTTTTTACACAACTTCCAGAAGGTGTGGAATTTGGAGATAACCAAATCAATGTTTTGGATGGAGGATACCTTTTGCACAAAGTTGTATGGCACCGTAATGATTCATTTGCGTCCATTTCCGAAAAGTACGTTCAATATGTACGAAATTACTACGGCTCACGTGCAGTCGTTGTTTTTGATGGATATCCGAGTGATGGAGGCAAAAGGAATAACAAGGCCGCAGAAATACTTCGCCGATCGAAGAAGCATATGTCTGCGGATGCTCTCTTCGATGAAATAATGACCGTTCTAGTTTCCCAGGAATTATTTTTAGCCAACGAAAACAATAAAGCCCGTTTAATTTTAATGCTGACAAAAAAATGGAGCAGGCTCCTATTACTGTCATCCAGGCGGAGAACATGCTGATGTGTTGATTGTCAGAACAGCGATTTCCTTGTGCCCAAAATTTGATGCTGTTTTCGTAGTTGGCGAAGACGTTGACCTTCTTGTTTTGCTGACAACTACCTCAACATCCAGGAAGAGGCAAAATTGCTGAAAGAATATGTTCAGCTAATGGTTTAAAACATGAAGTAGTAGCTGAGAACATTCTGTCTCTCCATGCTTTTAGTAGCTGTGATACGACATCGTCAATCTTCAACCAAGGAGAAAAGAAGTTTTGTTCGCTTCTCCAGAAAACAGCAGGACTCAGTGACACCATTGGCATCTTCAAACATCAGGATGCAACACGAGAGGACATCGCAGATGCTGTAGCACGCTTTCTCGTTGTTTTGTATGGTGGCAACATGGAAGAAGACACCTTAGAAGGAATCCGCTATCAACGTTGTGCTAGATCAACCACAAAAAGTAAATACATCTTGCTACTTTGCCCACCAACGAAGGATGCTATGCGGTATCATTCTTTCAGGACATACAATCAGGGCCAGAAATGGTATGGAATCGAGAAAAAACCAGAAGACTGGGGCTGGAAACTTGGCAGCAATGGGCTTGTTCCACTCACCATGACAAAACAAGCAGCACCCGACAACTTATTGAAAATCATTTCATGCGGTTGTAGAAAAGGATGCGGCACAGCATGGTGTTGCAGGAAAGCTGTTTTGAAGTGTTCCGTTGTGTGTAGCTTCTGTAGTGGTCAGTCATGCGAAAATGTCCCGGAGGTTCAAATCGATAGTGAGGACGAAGATGACCAAGACTTAGCAATGGAAGAGCAATGTATTCCCATAAGCACCGATTATGATGATAACCGACCCGGACCATCAAACAAAGGAAAACGCTAATAAATTGCGAGGTTCATGCGTCATTTCCTTCTAAGATCGCGACGCTTTGGATTAGGCATATCGGGGATACCACCATAAAAAACGCGCCATTTACTCTACCTCAAGGGGCTCAAGGTGGTGTGGAAATGAGTAGAACTAAGAAATCACGGAAATATTACAAGCAGCGGTGGCTGGTGAGGTAGTGCCACGATGCCATGTCACTACCTTATTTTTCAGTTTCTTTTTATGTTTTGCGTTATATTTTAATGAGACATATGAAGGTTCTAACATATTTTTTTCAGAAAAATAATGTAGTGCCATGGCTCCGCGGCACCGTGGCACTACCTCACCAGCCGCTGCTGATTATAACTATGTAAAAATAGCGAGAATTTCGGAAAACCTACAGAATTGGGGAGTTTTTTTATTTTTTTGGAAAATATGTTCAATTTTTCGTCGCTGTACCTTCCATCCAATATGGCGGCTCGAGCGGTCGCACCCCAAGGTCGAAAATTTGGATTTTTCATCAAGGCCTAAACCTCAACAACATATAAAAAAATTACTACTACACCGCCTTTTGTAGGGCAAAACACCCCACTGACTGGCCTACAAAGAGTAACGCAAGAGTCAGCAACGCAACAACACCCAAAATAGTATTTGATGTGTTTAAGATTAGTGATATTTTTACGATTTCGATTTTTTAGATCAAGAGATACCTACTATATCCTTGGTGGTTTAGTTTACTGCAGAAGGTAAGATATTTCCATTATTAGATATAATTTTATATAATGAAAATATAGGAAATGTACACCGGAGTACTTCTTTACCGTTTTAAAATAATTGCTTTGGTACTTTTTGATTTTTTTCTTAATTGTGGCTTTGACTTTTAGATTTCCGTACTTTTTGATTTTTTCTTAATTGTGGCTTTGACTTTCAGATGTCCGAATCCGATAGAAAGACAAAACGACTTTCAGGATCACAATACAGGAAAAGAAAATTAAGAAAAGAAGCCAACAAAAGAAAATTAAGCGGATCTTTGCAAAAATACTTAAGAATTGAACCAGACGCATCAACGTCATCATCTTCGTAGACGCAGAGTGGTGATATTCCAAAAATTTCGGAGAAGCAGCCCATTGTGACTGAACCTGCAGATTATAGTGTGAGTAAACCGACAGATCTTGATTCACAACCGTGTAAAAAAAAACATCGGAAACTGTTGTTGAAACTTACCATTTTGATGTTAATGATCCGTTCACTTGGCCTGGCATTATAAAAAATCGAATAATTGAATTATTAGTTCAAAATGATCCCCAGCAAATAGGAAAACAATATCCTGCTCTAAGAAATATGTTTCTAGAATATACTTATTTTATATAATTATGATCTTGAGTAATATTTTTTTCATAAATAGTGCTTAAGTAAAATGCAGAAATATTGTTATATTTGCGTTTTGCTGTTTAGTTTAATTTATTTTTATATTTTTGTTATCTGTTATGCAATATTTAATAAAATATTTTTGGTTGGAAAAATTTAACTTTTTTATTAATAGGGCGGCAGTTTTGATGCTTGCACAAAAGCGGCCAAGTGGCTAAGAACGGCCCTGCCTTAATTTTGACATACCAATGATATTTACTGATAAATCAAACAATAATAGTTTAAAACCAGTACATGGTTATGATTACTCGAAGGGTGACTTTAAATTACTGTACCACCTAATAAAAAATATTGACTGGAAGAGCATAGGCATCAACTGTGATAATGTTAACAAATGTCTAGACACTTTCTATGATCATTTATATTCTTGCATTGATCAGGCTATTCCAAAAAAGTTGGTCAAGCACACAAAAATTAAAAAATTTCCACCATATTTCTCATTAGACTTAAAAAAATACAAAAGAAAAATAAGTTGCACAAAAAAACTAGGAGTGGTCGAGGTAGTCCACAAGATAATCTGGAGTTTTAAAATTTAAGAACTGCAATTAAGTCTCAAACTAAACACGAGTTTAGAGTCTATAATGAGAAAATAGAATCAAACATAAATGTTAATCCTGTAGATTTCTGGCATTTTTTTGGGTCAAGGAAATCCTTTGGGGGCATGCCGGATGAGGTGAGGAATGGTGAACAGACATTTGCCGGCTCCCAAGCTGTTTCGGATGCCTTTGCGCAGTATTTTGCCTCAGTTTACACTCAATCAGATATACCTAATGAATCTTGTAATTGTGGTACATTTAATTTCTCTTACATTAACGAAGACCAGGTAAAAAATAGCATAAAAAGATTAAAACCAAAAATATCTACTGGTAATGATAATATTCCATCATATATTTTCAAGGGGTGTGCTGATGTTCTCTCTGAGCCTTTGGCAAACATTTTTAATGTTGCAATCAAAAACAATCAATTTCCAAATGAACTTAAAACAGCTATTATAATTCCTATTTACAAGAAAACTGGAGATATAAATTCTGTACAGAATTACAGGCCAATTAGTGTCTTAAGCGCAATGACAAAAATCTTTGAAAACATCTTATATAATGATATACTACAGAGTTTCTATCACCAGTTTGCTATTCAGCAACATGGGTTCCTACCTGGTCGCTCCACTGTAACCAACCTATGTGTTCTTACCAACTCCGCTGCAGAGGCAATCTTAAACAAGGCCCAATTGGATGTTATATTGACTGACTGTGCAAAGGCGTTTGATAGGGTAGATCATGGAATGTTGATTGATAAATTGCGTGATTTTGGTTTTTCTAAATCGACATGCAACTTCATGAAGTCCTACATTTGTGGTCGAAATCAAAAAGTCAAGGTTGGAAATTCTTTTTCTGAGTCTTTTGTTTCTTCATCGGGTGTGCCTCAGGGTAGTAACCTTGGACCCTTGTTATTTGCTATTTTTATTAACACCCTACCTGGTTGTATTCGGTTTTCTGAAAGCCTTGTTTTTGCTGATGATTTTAAAATCTTTAAACAAATTTGTTGTCATGAAGACTGTGAAAATTTACAGAGTGACTTGCATAGCATTAGCAAATGGTTTGTAGAGAATAAAATGTGTCTTAATATTGATAAGTGTCAAATTATAAGTTTTACTCGCAACAATAACTTTATTACATATGAATACAAGCTCTCTGATATTGTTATTCCCAGAAAGACTCTATTTTCAATCAAATTTTAAATTTATCCATCACCTAAATATAATTACCAAAAAAGCGTATAAAGCACTAGGTTTTATTATTAGAAATTCCAGAGATTTTAGAATTGATACTATAATTAGATTGTTTAATGCGATAGTTCGTCCACATTTAGAGTATGCAGCTATAATTTGGTCACCTCAAGAAAAAGTTCATTCTAACAATATAGAAAAGGTTCAGAAACGTTTTTTGAGATATCTTTATGTAAAACAGTATAACATTTATCCATACATGGTATCCTATCAAAATATGCTTATCACTTTTAATATTAAATCATTAAGCCAAAGAAGAGATTATCAGTCTGTAATTTTCTTATATAACATAGTTAACAATCTCAAATATAGTGACCTTCATCTGATTAATAAAATAGAGTTTAATGTTCCTAAGGTGATTCTAAGACTTAGAAACTTAAATTTATTTAATGTAAATCTCACCAGTTGTTCGCCTCTTGATATTATGATGAATAAATGCAATAAATTAATCAAACACTGTGATATAGATTTTTTTAATATAAATATGTTAAGTCTTAAAAAAGTTATACTTAATGTGGAAAGTCACCTGTTATGAATATTGTATTTTATTTTACTATGTATTGTTTTTCTATTTTTTGTATTTGTCTATATTTTATAGAACTAGATTTCTAGGTTAAGTTTTTGTTCATAGACTAGTTAGTAGGCACTCCTTCATTGTAGCTACATTTATTTTGTGTTTTGATTGGAGTATAAATAAATAAATAAAATAAAAATAACATACTTCTGTCTATTAGGAATATAATTAAAACGGAGTTTTATCCACAATACCGAAACAGAATTATTGCACTCGACGCGCGTTTCGCTAACCATGTTAGCATCATCAGGATAAGATTGAGTTTTAATCACCTCCTGATGATGCCTACATGGTTAGCGAGCCACGCGTCGAGTGCAATAATTCTGTTTCGGTATTGTGGATAAGACTCCGTTTTAGTGCATTTTGCAGAGGGTTCCAAACCCCAACATTGTTCTATTAGGAATGTTATTCTTTTCTTACTTTTCATCGTGGCACCAACATATTAAGGTATTTTATTTATCTAAACCTTTTTAGATAAAGGGCTGTTTTAGTCTAGTTTTTAATATACGATCTCTAAAACTAAAGATTTTATAATTCAGTTTCTATAACCTATCAACTAGGCTACCGTGTGTTTTTATTATTGTTCCAATACACCTATAAATTTTATAAAATTTGCAAACCTTTTGCTTTATTTTATTTGCTACATTTAAGTGATTTTTATTCGAAATGTAAAAACAAATTCTGGGACTACATGTATAGATCTAAGTAGGCGCTACTGATAAATAAAAATGTAGTCGCAACAAAAAAATAGATGCCAACATTTTGATTAACTCCCGAGGTTGCATATGTAATATCAAATCTATCAAGGATGGGAGTTTTAAAACATTTGTTTAAAAAGAGAACATCATTAAAACTCTGTTTGCTAACGAATCATACTTCTAGAAAATGAATAATAATTATAGTTCTTAAACTATGAATCATTTATTTCATAAATAATTTGATATTTTTTTAGTAACAAGAAATGGGACTATATATTTCCTTTAGATACTATCTGACAACCATATCATAATTTTATAAATTTATTTTCGTTTTTGGAAAATGTTGATTAATTTGAGTGTCCATGTTAACAGGTTAGTAAAAACACTATACCTATACATCCTGATTATCTTTCAAAATGTGTTTTTGGCAAATTAAATTACAATTCATTAAACTGAGTCATATTGTAACAAATTGTCAGTGTAATTATTCATAATACATTGTTTTTAGTATATAAATTTTGTTTGTTGAAATTTTTAATATTTTACTTTGGATCTTAACAAAGCTCCAATACTCGGGAATAAATATTACTAGTATCACGGTAGAATTAATGAACGGTAGCGTCAAATGCATAAAAATCTCGATTTTGCCGCCTGAGGTAAGAGCGGTTCAATCCAGTTTTCTCATAGACTCGCAGAAACTTTGGGGAGTTTTAGCACAAACGTATTATACGAGGGCGAGGGAGACATTATTTAGGGACTGTTGTTGCGTTTTCTATAACGATGGTTGGATTTTGTGCAGTGGATAACTGTTTCAGTAAAAGTGATGGTGAAAAATCATTTTTTAGATTCCCAAAAGATCCTTTCAGGTATGAGTAAATATTATCTAGAATTAAAATACCTACCTACTTGTTTTTTTTAAAGGGATGAGATAAAAATTAGGCATGCAAATATTATTCATAAAATTGTACACTCCATACATTCATTAATCAATCATGTTCTCTTTTCAAACCATTTGGTTTTGTATTAATCATAAAATGTAAGATTAAACTTATAGTTTCCATTCATAGCATAGGGGTGGAACCAATAAAAACGAAAATATTTTATATCTAAATAAACCAAAACAATGCAATTACAAAGGGAAAAACACCATCATCATTTTTACAAATTTCAATTACGAGTGTTAAGGGAGTAGTGACCATAAAGGGGTCGTTTATTTTTGTAGAAGGGATTGTAGCTCAGGTTATAAAACTATTATATGCCTGAAAATTGGTAGTTTAGGTATCTAAGTCTAAGACACTGCGTGGCGTGACCGTCAAAACCAATAGGATTGATTCCGGCCTATAAAGAACCGTTTTTTTTATAGTGAAAAAATAGTATATTAAGATACTTGTTTTAAAATACCATATTTATTCGCACTAGCACGAAATTAGGAAACGACCCGCTTGCGTGGAGTTTCCTAACGTGCGACGTGCGTATGCGCTAAGTGTCTTTTAAAACGTGTATTTTATACTAATTTCTTCTATTTCGAAGGTTTTTTAATGAAAACTATTAATTTAATCTAGTCCCGATCAACAGTTGGGAGGCCATATTGTCATTTTTGACGTCTTTATTACTAGAAATCCCATTGAAAGCGGTGTCGAAATTTTTGCTAGTGGGCCTTGACATTGAACAATTTTGTTAATATCCTAGCAACCAGTCAACAAAAGCCGTATCGAAAAGAAGTTCTTTTCGCCACGCATTTGCGTATCAAAATGGAATCATTTTGAACGCAAAATAGAAATAGTATATTGTGCAACAAGTGCTGAAAATAAGACTTTTCACACCAATGAGACAGTTTGGTCACAGCATATATAACATACAGCAAGCCCACTCTCGCTTCGTTCCTATGTCGTAAAAATAATAAACTTTTACGCGCAGGCTATGGCAGCCCGCTAAGGATTAAACGGGACCGGGCTTGCAATTTTTTATGTCCCTAGAGTAAGGCATGTTTTATATTTTTTTAGCGGAAATAGCACGCATATTTTTTATAAATAAAACATAACATATTTCTGCAGAGAGAACTAAATATTTATTATTTAGTTGATGTTATATCTGATTCATTCTTGGGAAACAGGAAAGCGTTCTATACCTAGACCGGAGTGATAACATGGTCGAACAATGTGAAGCCGAATGCATCACTGATGCCATTTTGATTTTTTTGTCAGCATTTTTATCGCCGGAAGCTATGTATTCTAGCGTTGTAAAACTCTTTAGAATCAAGGGTGTAACCGTTACAAGAAAACTCTTTCATTCGGAAATAAAGCTGGGCATTTTTTAAAAGCTCTGCATGTGTACGTGAATTTATTATGTAAGGTCAAAATGAAGTACATTGATATCGCGTTGGTTGTCTCTTAAAAAAAAGTTATGTGTACATAATACACGAGTATGTGAATTACGAAATGCGAGTGTCTTAATAGCCATTTAATGTGAGCTCCGTACTTTATTTTCTCTACGACCAGTCTTAATAATAAAAATAAGTACTTTATCTTTTAAAATTTCCTAAGCAAATATTCAAATTCAAATTCAAATTCAAATTCTTTATTGGTGCTAGTACACATAATGTTTACACAAGTCAAACAGTATCTCTTTTTAAAAGAATGCGATACTTAAATCTATGCTACAATCTTAATTTTAACAAGAACAAGAGAAACAACCACAAATAGAAACATCTAATCAGTCTAAAAAGTTTAACAGTCATGTAAGACTTTAGACATACAAACAAATAAATAAATCTAAGGTACTTGGTACAGTTAAAAATATACATATATTTAGTTACAATAAAATATAAAATAGATTTTTTTTTCTACATATAATGGCCATAATAAATGTAACTGATTTGAAACGTTTAATCTTTACCCGGATCGTACTTTGTTATTCGACCAACTGAGTGTGGAGTTGTAATACTCATCTAAGGAGTAGAAGGCACTACCGATAAGCAGATCTTTGATTTTTCTCTTAAATAATGTGTTGCTTAGGCTAATTACCTGTTGTGGTAGTTTATTAAAAAGTTTAACAGCATGGTATCCTGGGCCATTCTGACATCTTTGCAATCTGTGATAGTTCGGTCTTAAACTGTTTTTATTTCTTGTGTTATGGTCGTGGATGTCAATAAAGCTGGTATACAAGTCAAGATTGTTTTTAACATAAACAAGATTTTGCAAAATATACTCAGATGGTAATGTTAATATTCTGTGTTTTATAAAGGCTGGTTTGCACTCTTCTCGGTAACTTAAGCCTGCCACCACCCTAACAGCTCGCCTTTGCATGGCAGAAACATTTTGAGCACCACTGGCATGGCCCCAGACTAGCAGTGCGTAACTTAAGTGGGAGTGGAACAAAGAAAAATATGCTTGTTTTACAGCTTTCAACGAGACACACAGTGACAAGCTTCTCAAGAGAAAAACACTTTTACTCAATTTTTTTGTTGTTATTTCCGTATGGGCATCCCATAGGAGTTTTTGATCAAGAGTTACCCCCAAGAATTTTACATTATCTTCCATGGGATCAATCTTTTTGAGTGAAAATACATACTTCTGAGTCTTGGACTCGTTTAAAAAAAGTTTATTGGTTGAAAACCACTGCCCAGCCCTCGACTGTGCCTCACCCGACATGTCTATAGCTGTCTGTAAGTCTGTGTCTTGTACTTGCCCAGTTGTGTCGTCAGCAAAATTGAAATATAACTCATTTACAGCAATTTTTGGCAAATCGTTAATATAAATAAGAAACAAGATGGGGCCAATAATTGAGCCCTGCGGAACACCAGTGGTAACTTCTTGCTTGCTCGATGTTAAGTTGTTATAATTTACTGTTTGGAGGCGTTTTGTAAGGTATGATTTAATGAGAAGTATACTATCTTGTGAAAATTTATAGTATGGTAGTTTGTCAAGTAGAATGTCATGTGAAACACAGTCGAACGCCTTGCTCAGGTCACAAAATACAGACACTGTGTGTTGTGAGTTCTCAAAACCCTCCATGATATTCTCAACAAGTCTCAAAATTGCTAGGGTTGTGCTTTTACCCTCCCTAAATCCAAACTGACCAGGACTAAGAATGTTATTTTGTTCAAGGTAGCTTGAGATTTGTTTTGCTAGGCATTTTTCATATATTTTTGATAGAATAGGTAGTAAAGAAATAGGTCTGTAGTTGCTTGGGTCATTGGCATCCCCTTTTTTGTATATAGGCACAACTTTTGCAATCTTAAGACAGTCAGGAAAGATGTTCTCCCTAATACACAGATTAATCAATTTTGTCAGCGGTATAAGTAGTAGATTTTTTACCCCCTTTATTAATGTTATATCCAAATTGTATATATCTTTACTTGTTTTGTTCTTAAGCTGATCAATCACCTCCCTGACCTCGTTAAAAGACACTTCTTTAAAAAAGAAAGGATTATTATTCAATGTTGTGTTTTTTAAGTTTTCAATAGGATTTACATTTTCACTTTTTATTTGTTTTTGTAGATCTACTGCTACATTGCTAAAGTAGTTGTTAAAATCTTGTGCAGTTAAGTTAAGTGATTGATCTAATGGTCTTGAGGGCTTTTGACGATGTTCATTAATTACTTCCCACATGCATTTGATTGGGTTAGATGAGTTTTTTATTTTTAATTCATTACATTGTATTTTTGATTCTTTAATTGCTTTTTTGTACTCTTGACGATGTAGTTTTATATATTCTTTCAGTTCATTAGTTGGATGATGAGTACAAATATCATTTAAGTAATTTAAGTAGTCCCGTTTGTCTCTAAGGGTGTTATTAAACCAGGTAATGTTATAGGTTAGGTTTTTTTTGTTTTATAGGTTTTTTTAGGGAATGACTTGTTAAAAGCGAACTCTACCAACTGTATGAGGGTTTCAAATTTTGTTTCAGCTGTTAGAAAAGGATCCTTTATAAAGCTAAAATCAGTTGCCGAAATTTCACTGTAGAAAGCATCCTTTCCCTCCCGTGTAATAGGCTGGCACAATTTATTTGTAAACTGGTCAGTGGCTTTTTGCATTGTGCAATTTAGAGTGATTAATTGACCATTGTGATCCGACTTACCAGGTTTTACTATGCTTGCATGGAAATCTTCTTCTGAGAAGTTTATAAAGACATTATCCAAACAATTCTGTTCTCTTGTTGGTTCAAAGACAGTTTGTGTTAGCCCATATGAATGAAGCATATCAGTAAGCTCCTTAGAGGTTTTTTCATTTGTGCAAAATTTTACATTGAAATCTCCTGCCAATATAATTTTTTGTTGTATCCCTATGAGAGTCAAAATCTGATCAAGAACATTAAGAAAGGTGTCAAAATCACCCGAGGTTGACCTGTATACTGATATTATTGTAATATTGTATTTACTAGATTTTACAGCACACACCTCAATGCACTTCTCCACGCTCAGTTGTTTAATGTCACTTAGTTCCGTAAAGTCCGTTCCCTGCTCTAACAAAATTAGTGAGCCCCCCTTAATATACACTGAACGACAAAAGGATGCTGCCACAATGAGATTTCCAATTTTTGGAATGTCTATTTCTCCTGAAGTTAGAAAATGTTCAGTAATACACATTACTTTAATGTTTTTATCACAGCTAAATGCATCCAGCTCATCTGTGATATCCCTTATCGATTGAGCATTGCAGTGGAGCACTTGAAAACTTGCTTTGCTTTTTTCTTGTATAGGTTTCAACATTTCTTCTGCACTATCTTTTAATTGGCCTGTGTTTGTAGGCTTCGTCTGGCATGCGTAAAATGGTTGATTATGACCCCCTCACCCCATATATCTGAGGTCATAATTTTTCCTGCATTCTTCTCCAATACCTCTATTTTAAATGAGCTTTTATAGTTGCTACTCTTGGTTTTCATTTTATGGCATTTGGTTTCTGTTTGTGTGGTGTTTATTATGTAGTTTTTTACATCTTCTTCTGTGACCGTGGGCGATAGGCCTGAGAGAAAGATGTAGGCTTTCCGTGGGGCTACTTGTAGGCTAAAGTTTTTACAGCCTCCAAGTATTGGCTTTTGCCTGTTGGTGGGTCCATTTTTTCTATTTAGGGCCCCCTGCCAGTCGTTTTCCCTATTTTCTGTTTGTCTGTTAGTAGCACCTTTTTTTCTACGTACGACCTCCTGCCAGTCGTTTTCGCTGTTGTTTGTCTGCGTAATATTATAGTTTTGGGCATTTTGGTTTGTGTTTTGTTCGTTTTTTCCGGAACTTTCTTCAGTTTTTGCTTTTCCATTTTTGTCAACTGTCAGCTGCCATGTTGAGTTTGGTGACCTACTCATAGAATCACTCTTGGTTGGGGAGTGGGTGCGTTCGTCACTGTTGGAACTGGTCTGCACGGCTTGTTTTTTCTCGGCCGTTATCAACAATTTTGGTGTTCCTTGATCCCTTGCTAACTTCAGTCCATCAGATGGAGCGGTGACGTCGTTTGTTTTTGGCGGGAAATCACGGAGCTTTCTAACCTCATTTTCCAGATTTTTGCCTCTTTCGTCTAGTTTTATGATGTTTTCCCTCATAAAACGTTTATTTTCGAGTAGTATTTCGTTCTTCTCCTCTAGAAGTTTAATTATCATACCATAGAGTTGCTTTTCGTGGCTCCAATGATCTTCTTCTGCGTAAGCAGGTACGTGGCGGCATTTGGCAGATTTTTGAGTCGCCGCTTGTATTAGGCATGCCGAGTGAAACATTTTTTGGCATTTTCCACACTCTATTTTGTATTTTTTTTACAGTGAAACCACTTAACTATCACTTTTTCACTATTATTTTCGGTACTTTTTGTGGGCGTTACGATCTCCACGTCTTTATCGTCGGCCATTTTCATACAGATGGTAGGCTAGCACTAAAAAGCATCACATTTCAAATGAATTTGGACAATGCTGTAGATGGGAAAGTATTTGGCAGTTTTGCTGAAAATTTGACTTTTTTATTGGCATGTCTGAGAACAGGTAAAATAGTAACAATTAACGTCAAAATTGATAAATTTTAAATGTCGTGATCATGGCTATCTTTGATATTGACCGAATATTGCTCTGGTGTTGCATTTTGATTGGTTATCATAATGAAACGTCAATATCATAATGAGTCTCATTATGATACTGGCAGTAAATATTTAATAAAGCAATTAAAGTGTAGGAGTAGAAAATAGTATATTATATACCTAGGTTGAGAAGTAAGCCATTATTTACCGAGCACTTTTATAACCTGAGGCGCGTAGCGCCGAGGGATATAATGTGCGAGGTTAATAATGGCCTTCTCAATCGAGGTATATATAGAATTTTTTTTACTACTAACACTGATATATTACCATATTTGATTCGATTTGATTTTTATATTGGTCATTTTCTACTTATTTTTCAAATAGTTCGAAATATCAAGTAGCCTGGAAGTTCAGTTGTCTAATTGACAGATATCGTAACATAATCTCCTGACAGCTCCATACATACAAAGTACCTTCTTTCCATCTAAATTTTGACAAAATCGCATTATTAATAAGAATATTATGGGGAGTCATGAAAAGTGAGTCATACTGTGTATAATTTTTTTACTAATAGCACTGATACAATCATTATCATTATTTGAAGTGATTAGATTTTGAAATTAATCATTTCCTACTCATTTTTCAAATAAT
>MU182089.1:270265-291165 GCA_016904865.1 Pissodes strobi
CGAAAGATCAAACTCAATTTCAACAAATTAATGATAAACGCAATATGCATAAGGTATCTATTAAAACAGAGTTTTATCCACAATACCGAAACAGAATATTTACACTCGACGCGCGTTTCGCTAACCATGTTAGCATCATCAGGAGATGATTAAAACAGTTTTAATCATCTCCTGATGATGCTAACATGGTTAGCGAAACGCGCGTCGTGTGCAAATATTCTGTTTCGGTATTGTGGATAAAACTCTGTTTTAGTGCATGTTGCCGAAGGTTCCAAACCCCAACGTAGTTAAGGTATCTATCGTCCCATCATACTAGTAATTAAGAGTCAGCAGTATAATACCTATTGCTACTAAACCTTGTGCGCGTCTACCATGGTATACATGTCTGCAGTTGTACGTAAATAAAGCTTAATGAATCAGTTTATGAAATACTAAACCAAACTACAAATGAATACATCGAGAAACTTGAAAAATAAAAACAGCAGAAGGAAGAGAAAGAAAATAATCGTAAATTAAAGGAGGATGATAAGAAATCAAGTGCCTCTAATACTGTCAATAGTAGCGAATCATCAAATGAAGATTTGCAACTCTCATCAGACGACGAAAGAACTGCTGATTATTGTTAACTATAATAGAAACTATCAGGACCAGTTGACCTTTAGAATTGAGAGCAGTCAATAGAGTGAAATATATGGAAAGGTGTGGGAAAAGTAATTCTTGGCGTTGGCCTCAACGGTTTCGTTGATGTTTTAACAATTGTTCAAAAGCCTACATTAAAAAAATTGTGTACGAGAAATGGACTATTTCCTATATTTAATGTACCTGTAATACATACATTTTTATCTTTATAAATATTTTTTTCTTTCTAAAATTTGAAATGTTTTATTTTGTCTTAACCTTCTAATTTATAGATCGTATCATCGTGAAACGAAAATTTGCAATATTTCGAAATTTTGGCATAACGTATACAAAAGCCGGGTCTTTTACCTGTAATTCTTCCTAATGCTATTTACAGCAGGTATAATCTGGTATTGTGCAGTTTCTCCAAAAGCTGGCGTATTGATGCACAAAATATTAAAAACAATAAGTTTTTAACGTAATTATTATTAGGCTTTAAGGTTCCAGTAACCATTTTAATTAATTTAAAACCCCAAAATTTTTCACGTTCCAAAGCTATACTAATAATATTGGGCGACATGGTTGTTAAAAATGGTATTGGCAACGCTAGCTGGCACATCCATTTTTTATTTTAAATATATTATTTTCTATGAGTAATCGGTATGTTTTAGTAGCTAATAGCTACTAAGCTCAAAAATATTTAAAACTATTTTTCGATAGTACAATTTGTTAATCATAATGGAGCACTAAATTCAAGCATTAAATTGCTTGAATAGTTTTGAAGCAATTATAAACAGGAAAGGCGCTACATATTTTAAAGATTTTATTTGTTTTTTCATTGCAACCACACTATTAAAGAACTTTCTAAATACTGATGCAAATAAAATTCATTCTGACCTGCACTACATCCAAAAATCCAGCGTAGTACTCGGAGGAAAGCATATCGTCCGCAAAATCCACGTAACTTTCGGTAACTTTATTATAATAATCTTCCAATTCGAAATTGTTCAAATCAAAAACTGAATTCAATTTAAACATCTGACTAGTATCTGAGTCATCCATTTAGCGCGATTCGTTGCCGCAACCGAAAGTTTAAAAGTTTTTAAAAAGTTTCACATGGCAGGACCGCATGATTCCGCGCGCATTAGATTCAAGCGCGAACGATGCCTTTCACGTGTAAAGGGAAAATGGGACGCCGAACGTCGCGACGCTTTCGAAAGGGCCGTTTATGCTGCCTGCAATTGTGTCTGTATCGGCGGCTGCGCCATATGTTTTTTTTCGGTATGCAAAGATGCAGTCGTTTGCCATGCTGTAATATAAGTGAAGTAGATACCAGCAGCAAGCTTTAAACACTGCTAATTTACATTGGGCATAGGGTTGCCAAATTTTGTTAAAAATATGGCGCCACAGAAGGATAATTTTCAAGGCATATTCGCCATTTTATAAAAATTATAATTATTTAAACCTTCACAAAAGAATTTGTAAAAATATTCCCATAGAACCTTTGATAAAAGAGAGACATGCACTACATCATACTACAAACTAGTGTCCCAATTTATTTCAACCGATTCAAACCTCCTATTTCTCAATTTTGGTGTTTAGTTAATGCTCGACCATATTCCGGGCTGAGTGAGAGCTGGGGCGGCCCTCCAAATTACAGCTTTGTTGGATCGGTGAACTTGTTTTGTTCTAAACCGTGTTACAACCATCGACTTATACAAAAACTAAAGTTTTTTCTACGGCAAAACTAGTGAATTATACGTGGAGATTCTCTCGGCGAAAGTATAACCGTTTCCAGTCAGAATTACAGGTCTGGATAAATGTGTTAACACGTGTTCTAGCTTTTTAACACTGAGTCGAGCTATTAAAGCTTTGGCACCTAATCTCTCTAATAATTTCTCAATGTGCAACTGTTTTAATATCTTTACGATTCTCAACATTTTCCATCGTCTTCCCAAAAACCGGGTTATTTAGCAACATAAATAGATTTCTATTAAATTTGACCGTTGATGTGTTTCTGAGCTCGGTATATTTTTCAACCATGGCGATTGGTTAAAATTGAAAATTTTGTGAGCCTGAATTACGATTAACCTATTTCGAGTGGCATGTTTAAAGGTTTATATATACCTTTTTTCGATATTAGCTTAGTTGATTTAGATAGTCCAGATGGTGGAATAACATTTTCAACTAAGAAATGAAGATCTGAATGTTTATCATGGATAACAGCCTTTACCGTAAGCTTAAAGTTTCTGGCCTAGAAGGTGATTACAGTCTACTCGAATGCTCGTAGAGAAAGTAAAGTGCAAACAGAATTGTGTTATGCCATATACATTTCTAATGTTGAGCATATGATGCCGGATAATATCAAGCATTTTTGGTCGTATACAAACTCTCTTAAAAAGGAGAATGGGATCCCTAAAAAATGCACTTTGACGGCCGTCCCCTAGAAGAAATGCGTGATATTGCAAACGCTTTCGCCAAACACTTCGATAATAGCTACTCGGACCATTCTAATATTGAAATCAAGGAAGCTGTTTTAGCAAATATCGAGAGCGGTTGTCAGTTGCTATACCACCACTTTACAGCCGAAGAGGTTATTAACAAACTTGTCTGTTTGGACTGCAACAAGAGTGACGGCTAGATGGAATTCCGCCTCTTTTCCTAAATTCTTGTTTGGAGACCTTGTCACTTGAGTGCCGGCCTAGATGGAATTCCGCCGCTTTTTCTAAAATCTTGTTTGGAGACCTTGTCACTTGAGTGCCGGCCTAGATGGAATTCCGCCTCTTTTCCTAAAATCTTGTTTGGAGACCTTGTCACTTCCACTGTGTGGATTATTTCAAAGGGTCTTTGATGGTGGCAACTTTCCCTCACAGTGGAAGGAATCCACGCTGTTTCCTGTATATAAGTCCGGTGACAAAGAAGATATCAAAAACTATAGGGGAATATCGAAACTTTCTATTCTTCCCAAGGTCATGGAATCGATTTTAACAGATGAAATTTTTCATACATACAGGCATTACATCATGGACGAACAGCATGGTTTCTTTAAGGGTTGTTCTACCAGCACAAACCTAGCCATTTACCAGGGTTTTCTAGTTCCAAATCTGGAGAGAGGATATCAGATCGATGCTATTTATACCGACTTATCAAAAGCGTTCGACAGTGTATGCCACAAATTGTTGATGAGAAAACTATCACGAGTAGGAACGGGAGAGGTTTATTATCTTGTCTGGATCGAGAGCTATCTTCAGGGACGTCACTAACGGATTCTCATTGGAGGGGTGTCATCAAGGGTAGTTAATGTTCAATCAGGGGTACCCCAGGGCTCACACATAGGATCTGTACTTTTCTCCTTATTTGTTAATGATGTCTCTTCCTGCTTTCGAGTTACAAACTGCCTATTGTACGCAGACGACCTTAAATTTTTTAACATCGTTTATGAAAGTATTGACATTCAGAGTGATCTTGATCGACTCGTTGACTGGTGTGCCAAGAATTGGTTGAGGCTGAACGTGGACAAATGCAAAAAGATGAGTTTTTATAGATGCCATAGTCCTTTGGTCATGGAATATAAAATAAATGAGACGGTGCTTGGATCAGTTCAGTCGTTTAACGATCTAGGAGTAATATTGGACCAAAAGCTTACCTTTAACCTCTATCTGGATCAAGTAATATCAAAACATTTTAAACTTCTGGGGTTTATAAAGAGAAACACTAAACTCATGGTCGACACTAAAGCCATTACATCTCTCTATAATTATCTCATAAGAATTATTATCTTAGAATACTGCTGTGTCATCTGGTCTCCATACTATCAATGTCACATATCAAAATTGGAGAAAGTCCAAAATAAATTTTTAAAATATCTTTTGTATAAGCATCATGTTCCGTCCGACAACTTGAGTTATGAGGTCAGATTCATGCTCTGTGGATATAAAACTATGGAAGTAAGACGCAATAGCTACTTTTTGTATTTACTTTATAAACTCCTCCATGGTGGGATTGATTGTCCTCAACTGCTGGGGCAACTTAACTTCAGAACACCACCAAGAACTCTTCGACATTACCAACTTTTCTCTGAGAGAATGCACTGAACAAATTATGGAGAACAGGCATTTGTTGATCGCATGACAGGCTTACATAATGCAAATTTTAGCCATATCGGCATTTTTTCAATTTGTCTTAACAGTTTAAAAAACTTAGTAAATTAAGAAATGCACAATTAATGTGAATTGTAAAAGTTGTTTCTTTTGTATATCTTCGTTTTTGTTTAATTATTACTATGTGTATATTTGTAATGTTAAGTGTGATATAAATCAAATTTTTCTTTCCCTTTCGAATGATACTTACATTTAATGAAATACTTGTATACCTTGTTTGTCTAAAATTATTTAAATTAAATTAAGACCATTGTTGTACCATTTGGGGATCTTTCCCTGTCTTGTATGTATTGAATAAATAAAATAAATAAATAAAAATAATCGTAAGGACTATTATCATCGACATTCGTTATGTTTACTCAATATTTTGTTGGTGTTGTTCTGAAAGCTAGATAAATTCGCCTAATAGTAACGATTGTGACATGCTATGACCATACAAGCTGGTAGCGTCTAAATACTTTATAATTGATGTAGAATCTGAAGGATTATAATTCAGAGGAAATTGATTATTAGCAATATGTTTCCTCTCGGAACACTATTTTATGCCACCTCTAACACCTTTTTTTAAATATCTGTCAACAGTTCTAACTCTGCCTTAGTCATGCCTAACATACAATCAAAAAACAAACCCGGTAATGTGTAATAATGCATTGGATCTAATTTATATATGGTCAATGATCTATTTCGAAAATTTTCAAATACATCGCATAAAAAGAGGGTATCAGATTATTCATTCGCCAAGATTCTTACAATTATACGTTTGCCATACTCGCCTAATCTATATCACTAAAATGTGCTTATCATTTAGTTCATTATAAAATTCGTTTTTTTGTAGGCAAGCTTGGACTGGCCATTTTTCTAGATCGGGTACCAAACTCTATCGAAATATACCTTTTTGTGTTATCGGAAAAACGTTTTTTCATTTCTCAAAAGCAACCGATAGATAAGCCCCTTCCTAAAGCTTCCAATCAAGTAGATGAATATTTAAAGCTATCTATAAATCGCAACTTGAAGTATTTATTTTTTCACTTACATCTTTCTCTGCATATTCGGGAGCATAAATGCTCTTAGTTACAGCTATAACATAAATTTTGTCCCTTTTTAAACATATGAGAATCGTACCCACTTAAATTGTGCAAAATTACAAAACGATTTTGAGCGTGAGTAGGAAAATAAAACAAAAAATCGGAGATATGCTTTAAAATCACAAGACATCCTTTTTATACGAAATCTATGTGTTACCAGCAATAACCGTAATAAAGAGTGCCGATAGACTAAGGACAACTCAAAAAGCAATGGAGCGCTCCATGCTGGGATTTAGCCTGAAAAATCTTGCTAGAAATGATAAGATAAGAAAAAGGATAGGTATCAATAATTTTGTAAAGAAAATAGCTCAATAAAAATGCAGATGAGCAGGATATGTCGCCAGACAGGATGGATCTGGCGTCCAAGAATAATTAAAAGAAGCAGAGGAAGATCCATAAAGTGATAGCGCCCTGGTATAAAGAAGGTCGTGGGGATAGTTTGGGTTAGTTTGGGTTATTGGCTTGGTCCACAATTACCAGGTTTCTACCCACACTTTCTTACGATTACTATTATAAGCTTAATATGAACACTGAAAACAGTTAAAGGCGTTCACATATTTTTAAAATGCGACAAGAATCCTCCAGTCAATCAGAGACCGCGATTCGTGACTATGTGTGCATATTTAGTAACTGTTTATCATTTCACTTTATGCACGGCTTTCCGCTCGCTTCACTCGCTCCGGGCGCGAAGCCAGTAGAAACTAACCCTAAGCATGCTCAAAATCAAAAAAGAAAAAAATACGAAATATTTGCATTCTCAACTGAAAACAACAGTGTGACAGCTGGACCGCATGTAACAGCTAACGACCATTCATACAAATCACTCGATATGTTAGTGTATTTGAACTTTATTCAATCGGAAAACGGCAGTAAGATATTGCAGGGATCAATTCTGCGGCTAGGTGTCGCATGCCACAAATGTGACGCGTGATAGTATTTACGGCTGGTTTTGTAACGCGGATTCTTACACTTACGGCTGGTTCTGTAACGCGGAGGCTTCCTAAATACGCAATCGGTTTAGTCCTCTATTAACCGACTTGAACCGCTATTAACCGAATCTGATCCTCTATTATCCGCTTCCAAATCAAGTTTATAAGACCGGTTCGGAATGGGCTATGATCGTTGTTGTTAGGATAAGGCGAGCATTTAAATATTTTTCTATATCAAGAATTATTCCTAGTTAATTTGACTAAATCTTTCCAAAATGAGCCCCAAAATGATTTTGTTTCGAACATGCTCAGCAGAATGAAAAAATACACTCATTAGTTGCCACTATAATCGTGTGGTTATTTGAAGAAATGATAGGCCACTCAGTTCGTGCGAACGTTGCCAAATGTGTCGTCCACCCTACTATCTTACTAGTGTTTACCAATGGAAGTTAAGTTCAATTATAACATGTATCGAGCAGTTTCCATCAGGGAAAAAAAAATTTAAAAAAAATGGATTTTAGGCATGCCTTGGGTTAGTTTGGATTAGCTTTTGATGGTTTTGCCTTCGGAGCAAGCGAATATTTGAAGAGACACTTGATGCGTCGTAAAACATCCCCGGGATCATTTGCTTCCTTCCGTTCAGTTGGGCTTAGATGACTAAATCTTCTTTCTACCCAGTTTCAAGTATTAATCTTCACCCCTCATCCGGGGCTTAGACAGAGGCAAAGCGACCCTTTTGCATGCGTTACACGTTATTCCAGTTTGAGAGACCTCTTACATGGGAACCTCTAGTATGACGGGCCTGTGCCCCTGGTGATGCCCGACTTTACAACAAATATTTAAACTTTACAACATATAATAAACTTTTTCCATGCAGACTTCAGTGCTTTGTGTCGGAATGATCACAAAATGGAGGCATAACCGGCCACTGTCACAATCTCCAAATACCTCACCGGTTCAGTCGTCCTGGCATGCCTCCGGATGAGATATGATGGATACTTTGTAGGAATCTTCCATCACTTCCCGACGCTCCCGATCACGCACCAAGACGCTGGCCCCTTCTTAACCCCGACGTCAACACACGTGCCTCTTACAGGGGCGCGACGCGTGCTCTCTATTCAAAGGTCACGACAGAAATCCCCCGGCTAAAAGAAGCAGAGTACCACTAAAGCGATAGCGCTATGATCCAGGAAATGAACAATTGTATCATATTTGAAATGATATTGCACCAGAGTCAGCATTTTTGTACAGAATTCATATGAAAAGTTTTTATAAGCGGATAGATACACCGGATTTGACCTGAATGACAGGCTCCAATATTGCAAAGCAGCCTTATTGCGAGGCTGCTTTGTTTTTTACACACATTTGGCAAAAGGCTTTCAATTTTCGGTTGATTGCATTCAGCAGGCCTAGTGGTCTAGTGGTTAGATGTTGTGCTTGTGATACGACGACGCGGGTTCGATTCTCGTCAATGCCGACAGATAATTTTTTTTAAAGGTTAAGTTGCTTCTTTTTGTAAATTTGGGTTAGTTTTGTTTGGTTGCGCCTCGGAGCGAGCGAAAATAAAATAATAGTCAACGTTTTATGGGAATCATATATGATACACATGAAGCTTCGCAATATTGCAACTTTGCAATATTCAATATTGCGACCTATCGATTCGGTCAAATCCGGTATAGTTTTTTCTATTTTTTCGTGTATTTTTTGCAATTTTTTCAAATTTACCGCCATTACCGTATAGTAGGAGTAGGCTATACCCAAGAACTTTAAACAAGACAGGATGGTTCGATCTGCCGAATTTTTTCACTGACAGCTGCTCTGGCGTGACGTAGCCACGCGCGAAATTTGGCGCGAAAGGCTTAACGTACATATGGCAAAGTCGTACGAGCAAGGCTATTTTCCTTATTTAGAGTTTATAAAAAAGGGTTTAAACTCAAAATTTGAAATTACCAAGGTTTTTTTTATTAATGAAGAATGGAAAATAATTTTGCAAGCTTTTTGTTTTTCAATTCTAACAAACCTGGATAAGCCAAAAGTAAATAGAAGGGATTATTAAATCTTGTAGGAAAAATATCCTTAAGAGTATGAATAATAGGAGCTTAGAGAACAATAAAATAAAATCTGACTGCTTTTTTATACAGTGTGGGCCAAAAAGGTATGCATAATTTGGAAAAGCTTAATAATTACTTCTCAGAAATTGTGATTCTATATGGAAGTTAGTGCATAAAGGAAAAAATAATTTTAACGATACAAGAACTCAGATTAAGTATACACGGGTGCGCGAAAAATAAAGATATGTTACTTTCTAAAACATATTTTTTAAGACCGCAGATGTGAATTACAAACGAGAAAGCTGTAAGTTTATCCATATGAGATACATGCCTCTTTCCTGTTCTGTGGATACATGTACGATTTAGAAAAGGCTGGTACAAATCTTAAAACTAATTCTATTTTTGATACCATTAGTTTAATGGTCTACACTCTACACTGTATGATAATATTAGGGTTACTTATTATAAAATATAAACGGAGTACTACAGGGTTCTATCCTAGGACCAGTGCTGTTCAACTTGAAGATCATAATCTACGTAGATGGCACAACATGTGTTATTGGTGACTGGAACTATGAAAATTTAAAAACTGAAACAGAGAAAGTAATCAGCGAATTGACATACTGGTATAATGCAAATAAATTAAAACTCAACCTTGATACAACAAATTATATTTTATTCAAGAAACGGAACATCACACACATACATCAAATATACACCTTAATACTAAAACTACTCTGAGTAAACTAGCAGAGATCAAAATCCCTGGACTCACTATTGATGAAGAACTTCAGTACAAATCACACATCACTGAATTGAATCATAAACTGAACTCAATTTGTTACTCTATGCATCTATTGCAACAAGTTACGTCACCCACAGTGCTTCAAATAGTAAGTATACTTTGGTTACTTTCACTCTAAAATGTGCTGCGCAATTCAGTTCTGGAGAGGTGAGAGTGGAATAATGAATATATAAGCTACAACCGAGAACCTCATGTAAACAGTATTTTAGAAGTAACAGTATAATGACCCTCACATCTTGTTACTTATATAAAATTCTACAAATGATATACCACAATAGGATTAAAATAAATTTGATTACTAACGAAAATAATCCCTATAATCTCCGTAAAGATCTCATTATTTGGCCTATCTTTACCATTTCAACCAAATTGTTAAAAAGTACATATTACAGCGGTATTATCATATACAACCCCACAAACATCAAATATACCAACTAGTATAATTCCATTTAAGAGTGGTGAAAAAATTATGACTGCAGGGCGCTTATTATAGTCTGCACGAGTTTGAGTATTGTATGTTCATATGCACAGTATATGTTCCACAATTTCAGTATTAACTGTATTGTTAATTCTACGTCCTCAATATACAACATAAATTTTAATCATGAGTTATCTATTGTATTTTATACATACTGTCTAAAGCATCTTAACTATATTATACATTTACTCTTGAGTTAACTTTTATATCATAAACTGTCTAAAGCCTCTTAACATTCTTAACCATATTATACATTTACTCTTAAGTAATTGACTTTTATATTTTATATAAACTGTCTAAAGCAGCTTAACTATATTATACATTTAATCTTAAGTTAACTTTTTTTTTATATATACTGTGTAACAGTTCGATTTTGCCAATTTTAAAATTTCATTTATATGCCGCATTTAGGGAAAAAATGATGCTGTATTTTGCACTCATCGGTTTATTAATTCTGAATTTAATAATTCGCTTGAAATTGCCTCTTTTCTTAATGTAAAATTAACTATATTTTAAGTATAGGTTAGCTATATATTTGTATTCTTAATCCGTTGTGACTATTTATATTAGTTGATAAGCGAAAGCGATGTACCTTATTATTAAAATAACTTGGCTTGATTTGCATTATATTATCGTAAACAGCCAGCGAATCGATTTATATTTTTAAAGAATTCTGTTAGCCTGCAAATACGTTGCATTTGACTTATTGAACCGTAATTTAATTTCAGTTTGAATATTCTATTACCTTTTGAGAACCCTAGGTTGATGTTCCGGAGATCGTTTTTGGACTTCTGCTTTAAATATATTTCTCGTTCGGTACGGCCGACTAGTTTTTGTAAGGTGTATGCCAAATAATAGGGATGGGCTATCTATCGTGCGTTTGTCATTCTCGATTTAGATTTTTGAAGGTTAATCATTCCTGTTAGAGCATTTCCTAGCATTTCTCGAAGAATGTAATTTTAGCTCACTATTCGTGACTTCCGCCGTCATTTATCATCATAATAAGCGAGAATTAAGGCGTTTATTATCTTAAAATTATTCCGTGTATCGAATCACTCGGCACGTTTTCGCCCATCACTACTTGTGACGCAGGATTTAATCTCGAAGGCGAATTGACGAACGGAGGGGACGGGCCTTTGCTAGTATGACCGGAACGTAAGACGAACGCTTGCCAGGGCGGCTAGAAACTTCACGTTTTAAGTATTGTGATATAATACAACCCTTTTGATAGGGGATTTATCGTGTCGTTTCTGTTTGTGTTTTAACACGACCGATTTTTCGGGCTCTACATGCTGTACTAGGTAAGCATTTTCTCTGGATTCCTTTTTCTATGGCCGGTAAAGTGCGTGACTGCCATGCGTGTTTCCATTATTTATAGCGGCTTCCACGTTCGTCCCATAAGACCGAGACCGTCGAATCTCTCCTAGTCCACCCTCAAGTCTGAGTTTGAGGTGAATATCGCTACGGTTTTGCCTAAATTAATGAAATTGATTGCTTATCTGTGTTACCTTTTTTTTGTGCACATAACGCCATTTGCTTTTCCCATAGGTTATCTTATCTACGCCATTTTATCTGATCTAAATTTTTATTTTAATGTAACTTCAATTTTGATCATATGGGGAAGTTTATATATTCTTTTTAGGAGTGATTCATACCTATCTTTTTATATTCAAGTTGTCTGAACCTTAATATTTCTTTTATTTGCTTTATTGCATTGCAAGTCCAGGGTTTTTTTGTCTGGGAAAATTTGTTTTATAAAGAAGATGTATTTATGCAAAGAGGGAGGGGTCTATGATTTTTATTAAAGTAAGGGGGCTTCATTTAATGCGTACTGGATTATTTCAGGGTTTTTCTGGTGGGCCAGAAGTTCAATTGAAGAACTACAACTTTTTCTGAAGGGCCAGAAGCAGGTCCACAACTTTTTTTTCTGGAAGGCCGGAAGCGTCAGTGAAGGGCCTTAACTTGTGGTTCCCGCACTAGAGGCCATCGACAGAGTTCGACGACGGGATTTGGGTATAAGTTTTGTGTCTTATTGTTTCTTAGGTGGATACACTTAAGTAGTAGTATAATCTTCGTTTTCTTTTTTTTTTCATATAAATCAAACATTGAACGCCGAGTGCTGAGGTAGCTCATTGATTTTAATTAATTTAATTTACATTTACATTTATTCACTGGTTTATCGGACCAGCTAATCTGATGGCTTTGAGTGGTTTTCTCATTTTAATAAAGTCAAGCGCCGGCTGGATAATTTCATTCTTTTCATTCATTAGTCGGCAGATATAACCGCTCTGAATTTTATCTTTTTATCATATGAATCAAGCTAACCATAGTTTTAATCTAATCTGGTGCTTTTATTAACCTCAAGTTTTTTTTTATCTAATCATTGTGTCCGCTCATTGCGGCATATTATCACCATCAGTGCAGCTATTAGCGCACGCATACCTAGTTGTAATAAACTTAGTCTACATCAAGTAATCACTTTGATAAGTGGTGTTTAGTGCATTTAGTAATAAGGCATATAGAACCGAGGTTTTCCAACTGAATTGGTCTCTGTACGTACAATCTTCATATTGTACTCTGGTTATTTTATTAATTACTTTAACAGTCATTTAACATTCTTTTGACTTTACTTAACCACATTTTAATTTAACCTTTTTCTCCAGATAGATTGTTGCTGTGTTAAAAAAAAAAAGAAAGAACTTAGTAGCAAATATATTGTTCCTTAAATTTTCAGATTGTGTTTTCTTGATAGGTTAAGTTAGTTGATTAAAGTGCCATAATTATTCTCATTTTCTTGAAAGTTTGAAATTAAGTACTAAGAACCGGTTAATTTTATGAGCGAATCTAGCCACTCGATACAACACCAGCCGAGCTTTTTCCGTTTAGCTGGCTAGAACGGGTGGCGCTCAAACGACCCCACGACAGGGGCCGGGCTTTGTAACGCGACTCTCCGGGGCTAGGTTCATTTTTTAAATTAATTGGGAAAAAAAATCTTTGGGTTCAATCAGAAAAACGTGTTGCAACGTTTAAAGCATAAATATGTGAAAACGGGCAATACACCATTATTATATTTATTATTATTAAATAGTACAAAAAATTTACACCGTACAAAAATCATTGAATTTAAAGTTGTACACGGAAAGTCAAAAGTACAAAATTTCCTATATACCATTAAACTAAATTCCATGTGGTGCAAATTTTAGCCAAGAATAAAAAATAGCCACAAAATGATCTAAACAAATCCTGCTAGTATCAGGGTTGAATTTATCCTGTCTACTACAGCGGCTAATCCATTCCTTTCTTACACTTTGAGACACCATATCATTTGGTTTGGGAAACACATGTAAAATAATTTTTCTTTAACCACTTTGCTTAATAGAATAAGTGTTGTTACAGCCAAAAACAGCACAGCTTGATCCTGATCTTGACATAATGTTATCTGGAACACATATGAATTGTTTATTTGAGAAAGGGACTAACTAAAATTTTGTGCAATTTTGATTTTAACTACTTTTTGTTTACTTTTTGAATTTGAATTTTGAATCGATCCATCAATCAGCATACTCAATCATTTTCTTGAAAGGATACTCATTATAGCAACAAAATCCACCAATATCACAATATAAGCAATGCCATAATTATATGATAATCAATGGCTTAATCATGTGATAACCTCTTAAGATTTCTTTTTCAGAAACTTCCAAGATGCTTGGTCCCTTATTAGCGATATCCTCATGGTAAATGTAGACGAATGCTTTTTCGGTGTTACAGTTGTGTATACCAAAAATATTAAAAGTTAGTTGTGTTAAACAAAACAAGTGCTGAACTGGAACTTCTGGTAAGAGTACATTCTGCATGTAATCGAATTGTATTACTGCCAAGTCATCACGATTCTTGCACTATGCTTATAAGCATAACCAATACAGGAAGCAAATCTTCTTCAAGGATTAACAAATCTCTTGACTGTTACCTGATCATCGAGTTCGGTTCGAAACACCTACAGGTGTACATCGTAGCGGTTTATCGGTTCTCTCACGGTGACTTATCAGTTAATCGGAATTTGTTTTTTTTCCGGCCCATTGTGAATAATATTCATACTTAGGTTTTATTTTGATATTAAAAATAAAATAGCACTAGCATATTACAGGTGCTAACTTATTTCTTAGTCTCCGGGGACGAAACCCCGGGAACTGCCCTTATGGGCGACAACTCTGACGATGAGGACACGATGTCTAATATATCGAATATCTCGATGGAGTCGACCTCCTCGAAAATATCAGACGACACGGCCCGTAAACTGAGAAACAGATCCCAAAACTACGCAGAGGTCTGCGTACAATGTCGAATGAATAGTGAAAAGTTTCGCGATTTTAATGAATTAAGTTACTACGAAGCCAACGCTCTGTTAACCCGAGCTCGCCAACATCAACGCGAATTCCATCCGTATGGAATAAAACGCCAGGTAAAGTCCAAAATTGATACCGGGAAAAAGAAGGCTAGTCCTTCTAATATCCAAAATAGTGAAACCTTTAAAAAGCCTAAGGTCACCTTGACGGATAACAAACAACCGCAAAAAAGTTCTGAAATTTCTTTGTTATCCAAAGAAATCGTAGCCGAAAACACCGCAACCGAACCAAACCCGATGGCTCCTCCTCCGCCTCCGCCCATTTCTGTTCCCCTGGTACAGTCGAAAGAAACGGAAAACTTCAAGACGCCGTTTAAACAAATCCCGTTTAAACGGAACTTTAAGGTCATTACCCTTGACATGGGCCAACCCCCTGTGCCCACAAATAACACGTACCAACCCCTCCAGGACATCAACACCGAGGACGAGGACACCGTAAGTGTTGCGTCCACCTCGGAGTCTAATTCAAAACGTAACAAATCTAACCCGACCAAGCAGGGGAAATCAGCCCCCAAGCCAAAACAACAACCCCTACCCCCAGTCGTCATTAAGGGTAGACCGTCTGATCATAGACAACTGCGTGACGACCTAAAAGCACTACATATTAAGCAATACGAACTGAAATACACAAAAAATTCAGTTATCGTATATTGTAGCCTTGCCAATGATCTGCATGCGCTAAAACGAGCACTAGATACTGAACGGACCGAATATCATACATACGCGGAAAATCAAGAAAAGACGAGGGCTTTCGTGCTCCGCGGCCTAGACGGCGAAATTAAGCCACAGGAGAATAGCGAATCCCTCAGCAATGAATACAACATTAAACCGAAAAACGTATACCAGATGCGGAAGACCAAAGTACCGATGTACTTAGTTATTCTTGGCACTAATTTCACTGTCAAGAAACTTAATCAAGACATAAAAACACTGATGTGCGTACGTGTGCACTGGGAGGCCAGGCGGTCAGGGAAACCTGTCCTCCAGTGCAAAAATTGCCAGCAGTTTGGCCATGCCAAGACATACTGCAGCCGCCGTGTGGCTTGCAGCAAATGCGCTGGAGCGCACGAAATCACGCAATGTGATCAAGATTTCCTCAAGTGTGTGAACTGTGGGGGCCCACACCGTGCGATAGACGACACTTGCCCGGTATATGTTTATAAACTAAACATTATACAAGTAACGACTACTAAACCGAAACAAGTATACCATCCTGCACCCCCTCCGGCGAACCCAGCCTGGAGAAGCCAGGACACTGCAAGAGCTGCTGACGGTCCACGGGACCAAGCCCTAAGCAATGGGCAACGAGACGAGCAATTCAACCGCCAATTTCCACCCCTTCTTAGACCCCGAGAGCAGCAGAACAAGCTGCAATGTATGCAACACGCTGATGTACAACAGGTTAGTGGTGCTGCCCGTGTAAATAAAAATGTAAATATGTCTAACAATAATGTAAATATCTCATCAATGATGAGCAATTTGAATAATGTAGTAGCGAAAATCAATAATTTAGTAAATCTAGAGCAACTTTTTCAGGCTCTCGAATGCTACTCTAACATGCTCGAAGCATGTCAGGGCGACAAGGCGGAGATTCTACAGGCTTCTATCCGCTTTTTCTCCTATGAATATGCTCGCTTTAATATATAATTGTAAATGTTATTTGTCGCAGCTTGGAATTGCAACGGAATTAGGTCAAAATTGGGCGAGTTTCGTAACTTTATGCATACATCCAATTTTCAGGTTGTCTTTCTCATCGAAACGAAATTAGTTCCTAACTTTACACTAAAGATTAGGAACTATAATATCGAGCGTTTTGATAGGCCTGATCGAAACGGGGGAGGCGTGGCCTGTCTCATACATAGGTCGCTCCGCTATAAAAGAATTCAATATTTGCGGACCGTAATAGAACACGTCTGTATCGAGACGGAGAGCGGCCAACGTATTTGTGGCGGGTATGCGCCCCCGGGTCTCCGCCTCACTGCAAACGACCTCTTTGCTTTATTACCGCAGAACAGAGTATCCCTGTTGATAGGGGACTTGAATGCCACGCACGCCGAATGGGGCGGCGTAACTAACACCAGGGGTAGATTATTTAAGAGGATAATCGAAAACAACCTGGAAATGTCCTATCACCGAACGCCAAATCCTACTTTTCTTCGTAGTCCCTCGTTCCTGGACATAGCTATAACTCGGGGAACGATAAGAACTACACAGCTTCAGGAACTTAACGCTCTAAACTCGGACCATTTGTCAATCAGTATTGGACTGTACTGCAGGGTCCCTGTGGAGAACAACACCGCCGTTTCGTACAGGAATATTGATTGGAGAGTGTTCCGAGCAAGGCTGAGTGAGTTAACTGTCGTCCCTGAGCAAATAGTGACCGTCCAGGCTCTAGAAAGCGAGGTAGATAAACTAATAAACATATCCTTGAACTTATCACCTTTCGAAATCGCTTTCGACGAAGATGGCAGAGAAACCGGACAAGAGAGGGATGCGCTCAAATCAATGCACTGACCGAGGAGATCAGGGTACAGATACGCGAGCACAGGAACCATGCGTGGCTCGCATACATAAATCGCGTAAACAGGGAAGATGGCTCGCTGTGGAAGTTGGCCAAGCGAGTCCGCGGAGGCTATACGCAAATTCCAGTTATCAGGCACAGAGGCCTAGATATTATAGGTGACCAAGGAAAAGCGGAAGCCTTCGCGGATTACTTGGAGGGCGTCTTCAGCGAGGCGCCTAACACCCTGCCCGAGCAACAGCTTTACAGCAACACTGTAAATGCTTTTAAACAACATAAATATCCTATCCCTCCGTCAGTGCTTGATAAACTGAGAATAACCCCAGCGGAAATACGCAAAGTCCTTTGTCGTCTTCCGAGAAACAAAGCTCCCGGCCCGGACAACATTCCGAACATAATCCTGAAAAACTTACCTAATAAAACACTTATTCAATTCATGCATATTGTCAATGCGGTAATCCGGCTACAACACTTCCCTAAATCCTGGAAGGTAGCGGCCATAATTCATTTTCCTAAACAGGGAAAAGATCTCAAACTGCCGGCATCTTATCGGCCCATATCCCTGCTAAGTACCCTCGGGAAGGTGGCTGAGAGGCTAATCTTGCCGAGGGTAAGCAGGATAGTCGAAGAGCAGGATATCTTACCCCGAGAACAATTTGGCTTTCGCGGTCAGCATGGCACTGTCATGCTGACGGCGAAGTTGGCCACCGATATATATAAAGGGTTTAACAGCAGGCAATCTACAGCGCTCCTGTTATTGGACATAGAGAAAGCATTCGACAGGGTGTGGCACGATGGGTTGCTGTACAAGCTTTTAGCAAAGTACAGCTTCCCACTGTACTGGATAGCGCTCATCGAGTCATACCTTGCCGGGCGCACTTTCACCACCCGGATTGGCTGTAGCTCCTCGACTAACAGGCGACTGCTAGCCGGAGTGCCACAAGGTACAGTCTTATCGCCGCTACTCTTCAATCTTTTTATAGCAGATCTCCCGTCTCATCCTAGCACCCGACTAGCCTTATTTGCCGACGATACGGCAATTTATTCCCGCAACCCTCAAGCAGAGGTGGCTAAATCTAACCTGACAGCGCATCTAAATGCACTAATTCCCTACTACGAGAGATGAAAAGTCACGCTTAACGCTGCAAAAACGGAGCTTATTCTAATCACCCGCAAAAGACGGTATATCGACATCACACCCCTCGTAGTAGGGAATACTGTCATAACGCCGAAAACCCAAGTTAAATACCTGGGCATTACTCTCGACACCAAATTAAACTTCGGGAAACATATTCAATCCACAGTAAATAAAAACGTAGCTATCAAAAAGGGGTTGAGCTTGCTGGTAGCAGGCAAATCCTACCTGAGTCCTGCCAGTAAGCTCACCCTCTATCGATCGCTTATAAGGCCAGCATTACTATATGGTGCCCCGGTGTGGTGTTCGGCGGCAAAATGTCACAAATAAAGACTCCAGGTTATTCAGAATAATTATTTACGGGCAGCCTTCTCCCTATCCCTCCGGGATAGAGTGAGGATCACGGACCTGCATGCTATGGCAAACATTGAATATGTGAATGAATATATTGACAATATAGCATGCAGGTTCTACGAACAACAAATAAAGGGCTCGCCACTTACGGCCAATTTGGCCAATCTCAGATATACCCCCGAACATCGCACCCCGCACGGCACCATATATAGAGATATCTCACTATTTTACAAGCAATTAAGGCCGCCTTAACTTACAACTCTCAATAACGTCACTTTTCATCCCATCTTTCTAACCACATTACTCCTAGTTTTCAAAAATGAACTTTCTAAAATGTCTTTAAAATTCTATCTATCAGGAGAGCAGACACGCACCTACCAACAAGGTAGTATGCGCGAGCTGCTTCTTGGTTGGCCCGCTCACCGTGTTCGGACACGGGGGCGGGGCTTGCCAAGGGACTCGCTGCGCGTATAAATACGCACAAGCGGTGCCCATGCATATAATCTGAACTCAAGCCACCGAAGCATCCATGACTCCGTAGCCGGACCCGTGAGGCTCGACCAATCTAATCTAATGCAATTTCAACTACACTGGAACAGCCCTATGTCTATACATGGCATAAAGTCATTCTTGTATATACTCTTGTATATATTCATTCATGTTGTACAGTGTGATTGTCCTTTTATTCTTATGATCGCCTGCTCATAATGGGCAGTTCAAGCAGGTTTTTCGATGTTTTCCCTGCATACCTACCCTGGCAATAACATTTACCCCTTCAGGTAACCTTCGCTAAGTATTTTTTCTGAGCTCTAAGCAAATAACAAAGAAGGCAACGCCTTTGAAGGGTTTCTTCCCAAGTAAAGGTCACAATCAATGCAGCACCACATACCCTATAAATAATTAGGTTAAGAACAGCCCCCTAAGGGTGCCTTACTGTTGGCAACGGCGTTGAGCTAACAACGCCTAGCACAACAACAGTAGATAGTATTAGGCATGATTAGATGTAGGAAATGTTGTTGAGAAACTGTTTAATGTAGAAATAAAGATGCTTATGCGAATAAACCTGATCATCACCCAGAGGTGAGTCTTTATTTAATTCCATGATAATTTCTCTTGTTTTGATTTCATTTATTTGATCTAAAAAGTAACTATTTTTACGGTATATTTGCCCACTCACTCTGTTAAATTTGTTTGATCATGCTTCATTCTCTATTGCTGCAACAATATGAAAACTTATTTTTGATTTGCTCAAAGGAAAATATCCGTTATCGTCCATTCAATATTCTTACTTTGTAAAATATTTTCATCCATAAGGGGACACTTGCTGTAAGTGTGGATACCTAAATCTTAAAATAAAAAATTCTTCTCTTGGAGATGCATTTAAAAGAATAGGAACCGCCGAACTAGCTGTACATAAAAGAAGAGCAAAATAGTTTTATATGTCACTAAAGAAATCTAATGATGAGTGCAAGAATCGTGATGAATTGGCAATAATACAATTCGCCTACATGCAAAATGTACACTTACGAGAATTTCCAGTTCAGGACTTGTTTTGTTTAACACAGCTAACAGTGAATATTTTTGGTATACACAACTGCAGAGTGCAAATCATTCTATATTTAGCATGAAGGTACCGCAAGTAAGGGACCATTCATCTAGGAGGCTTCTGGAAAATGAATCTTAAGAGGTTATCATATAATTAAGGCATTGATTATATTAATTTCTCGAAAGGCACTAATTATTAGCATAGTATAAACAAACATATTAGTTAGTACCTTTCCGAAATAAACGATTCATATATATTATATTATTTGAAGCTATCTAAGATATCATATCCAAAGATAAAAGTTGAACATTAATTAGTTAAAAATTCCTTTTATTCTACAAACAAGTATATTTGTATCTATCTATGTACATGTTTACTGATATTCAAAATAGTAATTTTCTTGTGGCATTCAGAGTTCGACATTCTATTTCCAAATTATGGAAAATAAAATTGAATTAAGAAAGCCTTAGTTTTATAACTTGTGTGTATTTACTAGTATGTGAACTCATAATGGTAATAACATGAGGGCTTATGAATGAAAAATCGTTAATATATGATTTGACACAGGCTTTTCCATAGTGTAGTAAGTGTAGTAATTGCTGTATGACATAATATATTTATGATATTCTAACGTGATAAGCAAGATCACAATCTGTGGAACTTAAACAATCTATAAATAAGAATTCAGAGGTTATTAGACAGTGAAGCTGATAGCCACGTTTTCGGCTCTAGTGTGCGAGATTTCGAACGCAGAAGAGTTGATCCTCAGTTATCACTAACCAAGAAAGTCCTAACTGTAAGTTAGATCTGTAA
>MU182089.1:296165-317263 GCA_016904865.1 Pissodes strobi
CAAATTGCCCTAGCAGCAGTGCCAACCCTCTACAACTAACTAACTAAATAAGAATTACTTTCCAGTGTATGTTCGTAAACATACTTAAAATATTGTTTAAAATCTAAATAGCCAAGTGACATACTGTGTAATAAAACCCTCACTTTGATAACTTCTCTATAATATTAATTAAAATATTATTATTCTTCCTAGACTTGCTTACATTTAATCATAATTCAAAGTTATTCCTACCTTATTTAATAAAACGTCAATAAAAACTACACTGAGAAACATTCATACAAAACAGGCACTCTGGTCCCTGCTTTAATCCTCAGTTTATGGGATTTTCTTTAGCATCAAAGGAGAAATATAATACATTTCAAGTTTCTCAATGTTCAGAGCACTAAAACACAACTATCAATAGTTCTAAGATATTTGAAAATATGAGTAAAGAACTAAAAACAGAACGAAAACATGGAAATTGCAATGCAAGCAATGGTGAAAATGATGGCCGTTCGCGCGCAGCTACGTCACAAAGACGACAATGACGGTGAGAGAACCGCGGGGCACGAGGCGAAAAAAGTGAACATGTGTTGAAATGGGAAGGCACCATCCTGTCTTATTAGTTTATCATTCTTGGGCTATACCTTTTTCATTGACCAGATACCAGAAATTTAGAAATTGCAAAGTGAAACGCATTTCAACCAAGCCGGGCATATGCAACAAGCGAAATAAAAATGGAAGCGGCATCTGTGAAAGTATGTCATAACTCGACAACTAAGAGCAATATGATTTATGCTTTTGCTTGAATTTGATTGATTTTAGACCAATAAAGCTGTTCGAGAAGCTATGGATAAGGTTCGATTTTCAGTAACCCTCACCTGTGTATGAAATAATATATTACATAACGAGAATGATAAGTAACTTATTACAACGAGCTTAATCGAACGAGTTTGTAATAAGCAAATTATCATTCAAGTGTATACTATACTCTTTCCATGACTATTTTAATAAATGCCGGGTGGTATGTTGTTTAAGTTTTAGTTTTTTTTTTAATTTGATCTCGACCATATATATATTTTTGGCAGATACCGCAATAAGTATAGAATTTTCAAAAATGTACAGATGTACAGATTCTGTCAAATTGTACCAGATCTGTACAATAGTACCAACTCTGGCAACGCTAAATAGTAATAATAGAGGAATGAGATAAACAAAAGTGTCATTTCTGGATTATTTTATTTTATTCATGAGATAATATATAATATTTACAATTGATATAACAGATATTTATTATAAATATTGCACAACTTAGGCCAGTTTTAGACATGTCTTAATTTATTTTAGTACTTACGCCGGCGCCGTACGTACGTAACGACTACGGTTAAGAGTTCTTTAATAAAAAGTATATATTTCTTCAAACGATAGAAAACAGGACTTTTTATTATCAATAGAAGAAATAAAATTTTAGCTTTTCAGCCTCTTGTTGGTACTGCAAAAGTACTTTTAAGAATTTTGTTTTAGGCAGTGTATGTTTTTCTCGTTTGAAGAAATATGAAATATTTCGATTGTAGTGAAGGTAAACTTTTTGAGACTCTCTTGTAACGGATTCGCTACCCTCAATCCATCAAACATTATGGGCTTGCTACAAAAAGTGCTCCTAATACACTATTGTTCTATTTACTATACACACGGATATTATGTTTTAAATAATTTTGGTTAGGCATTATTCATTTTACAATATGACCTATATTAGATTAGAGTGATTGAAAAGTCGATATCTTATAATTGGTAACTACGTAAAGGGAATTTTCGAAAAGAAACTTACATTATTTACACTAATATCGTTACCTATTTACATATTTCTTATACATAAGTCATCAAAAATCAATGTATCGAATTGCATATTTGCTGCATCTAGATCATTTTTATTTGTATTTTAAGAAATCGCTTTTCGTAATATTACCCACGCTCCTTAATGATACAAAAAAGGAGTGTAGGTAAAGTACCGTCTATTGTCCTTTACATTGAAATTAAATCATAATTTCATAATTAAACCTAAACCGATTTGCAGTCAAATTATTTTTTTTTCACATTTTAGGAGGCACACAAGATGGAAAGTATCGCAGAGGCATGACATTTTTGCCATTTTTCTTTTAGGTTCATTAGGAAACTTCACGTTAAGTCTCAACCTATCGCCTGTGGGCAAAAAGTGACAAAACTCGAAAAGTTAATTTTAATAAATATTTAAAAACTTTGAATACAAACGTTGAAGGGTTTTCCATAAATCAACAAATCAGCATCTCAAAGTTTGGATCGCACGAATTCGTTTCCACTGTGCGTGCCAAATCAATATTATTTGGTATTTTTTTTATCTTAGCCTAAGTATGCATTGGACCGACCATCATCAGACGTTCCGTAGACCGCCTGAGAGCCGAAGGGCCGTTCATGAAAATTCCAGAGGGTCCCGGAGCGATGCTAGTCATTTTCTGGATTTGGTGTAAACCTCCGGCGTCCATAATATCTTCGGTTATCGAACGATTTCGTGATCGCCGTTGCTGCATCGAGTAATTCGATCCGGGACCGAGCGCGATATGATGGTGCATGGCGGGTGTCGGATCCCGAAGTTTGCGGCTATTAGGTATCGACTGAAGAGAATCCTCGTAACTACTGCAAATGAAAGGAAAATTATTATTTTTTGTATAGAGACTGAGTCTCGAGATTTTATTTCGATACTAGACGAAATAGTGGTTTCTTTCGAGTCTTTCGAGTTCTCTCATTGAGAATTTCTGTAATCATATATGTAATGATTTTTTGTATTATTACTTTATGTAGATTATCTGTAGAAAAAAGTTACTTGGGTTAAGCTGGATTTTCAAAATATTGCATTTCCCCATGAACAAGCATCAACTTTTGAAATTTTCATAAATTATAGATGTGGTTATTCTCTATAGATTCGTGGACACCGCATGTTACTAGGTGGGAACTCTACAGATTCGCTCATTTTTAAACAAATTGAGAAATAAATGAGGTTATTTAAAATATTTTTACCAATATATCTTGACAGTGGCGCTTTTCCATAATAACTCACTGTACCTAGCAAGATTCCATTGCTATCACAATTAAAAGGGCTTTAATATTTTCCTAAATAGAAATGATGCGAAAATCGTATTTTTATCATAACAATTTATAACAACATTTAATAACAAAAATCACTATCATGCGACCAGGATGAATGACATTTTTTTGCACAGGAGGTCCCCATCTACTGCAAAAAAGGCGCTCATTTTGCAACTAGTTATCTAAATTATAGCGAATTTTCTACCATTTATTACTATTAGATAGTGCTCAACTTACTTGCTACTCTCTTCTCCTGAACTTCTACTGCTACTATGGCCACATTGGCACGAGTGTATCACGGTTGCGTCTGCAATGCCCGAGTCATGCCCGCTCGAGTGAAGACTCGTTAAAGATTTCTCTATGCCCATGGAACTCTTCGATCTTTCTCGATATCCTCCAAATCGAGATCCCGCGTAACGGGGGCACGTGACGTCATGACGAGACGGGGTGTAATCCATCTGCACGTCGTGAGAGGTACTATCCGGTTGGATCTGGTAGCGTAGTGGTTCCCCGTATGTGGGCGGATATAAACCCCCCTTTGAAGTACTCAGGCCGTACCTCAAAGGTGATGAGTATCTTTTCATTCTAGAAATCGATAATTTTTAATTTTAAATATTTGCCGATTCTTATTTTATTACACCGCCATTAGTATTTGATGATATGTATATAGCTTTCGCATTTCACCACCTTTATAAGGTTTTGGATATAAAAGTACTCTGCGACCTCTACCTACGTATATTTATTAGTGTTTGCTAGCTACAATAACTGTTATTACTTATGCCATTTGGCTCAATTAAAAACCAAAAAAAAGTGACACCAAAACCTAGAATCAACTCAAAATAAAACAGATTTTTTGACTAGAATTGGCTCAATATTCATTGAGCTGAGATATCTTGAAAAAACTAAGCTGTGCACTTACAGAAACGCTGTATTATTTTTTTTTCTGTAAAACCCCATATGGAAGTTTTGCTAAATTTCGGTTAGTTTTGGTTAGTTTGGCCTAGAGCAGGTAAGTATTGGTCCCAGACAATTTTAACTGGTTACTTCATAGAATTATCATCAACATTCGTTATGTTTAGTTAATTTTTTCTTGTTCTAAAAGCTAGAGAAATCCGCCTAATGGGAGCGATTATGACCATCCAAGTAGTAGCATCTAAATACATTATAATTGATGTAGAATCTGAAGGATTATGATAAGGATGTAATTGACTATTAGCAATATGATTCCTCTCGGAACACTGATTCATACCACCTCGAATATCTCTTTTTAAATATCTTTTAACAGTTCTAACCCTACCTTAGTCATGCGCAACATACAATCAAAGAACAAACCCGGTAATGTGTAATATTGCATTGGATCTAATCTATATATGATCTATTAGGAAAATGTTCAAATACATCGCATTAATAGAGGGTGTCAGATTCGAAATACAACTCTGAATATTCATTCGCCGAGATTTTTACAATTATACGTTTGCCAAACTGGCATTAGTTCATCATAAAATTCGCTTTTTGTAGGCAATCTTGAACTGACCATTTTTTCGGATACAAAACTATATTATGGAAATATACCTTTTTGTGTAATGGAAGAAATGTTTTTCATTTCTCAAATTTCCTAAATTTCCCAGTGCAGTAAATATAAATTTAAAACTGTCTATAAATCGCAATTTGAGATATTTATTGTTTTCACCCACATCTTTCGCTACATAATCGTGAACATAAGTGCTCTTAGTCAATGAAACATATTTTTCTTTAGTTTGAGCTATAACAAGAATTTTGCCACACGCCTATACCTTAAGACGAAAATAATAGTCAGTGACGTCAGTCACTAGTTCGAAAACAGACCAACGTGAACGGCATAAAGTAATATTTAATATTT
The DNA here is from genome assembly GCA_016904865.1 of Pissodes strobi. NCBI lineage: Eukaryota > Metazoa > Arthropoda > Insecta > Coleoptera > Curculionidae > Pissodes > Pissodes strobi. Next base: position 301,144 of record MU182089.1, read on the forward strand.
AACAATAAATCTGGTATGAAATGCTCGCAAAATGCCGCTTATTCTAAATGCGGACACAGCGTTCCGGCACAAAACGTGCACCGCTGCCAAATTCATTGTGACCCGTATACGCGCGTTACGCGGAGCATTTGAAGCAGCTGTATTTTAACAGAGGTTCGCGAGCGACGGTCGTAAATGTACTGATATTTTACGACCGTCGGGCGGAGGTCGCAACGTTGCAACAGTAAACGAGCATGTGCCTTGCATAGTCGCGCTTGCGGGTTTAGGTTATCGTTTTGTTTTAACATTGAAAATGTTTCTGTTTTCCTAAATAGGGCCTCAAATCGTGAAAAAGTGCATGCTACATTTGCCACACATAACGTCGTACGCGTGAGAGATCGTGTTAGCTTGTTTATTTAAACTTAAATTGATTGTAACATATCGGAATCAGTTCTAATGACTAAAATAAATTGGAACTAACTGAAACTAACCGAAAGTGTATTGAACGACTATCCAAAACTAACCAAAAGCACCAAAACGGGCTAAAACTTATCGAAATCGATTTAAAATATTGAAGTAAGTTAAAACTAACCCAAATTAACCGAATTTTGGTGAGTAACCAAAACTAACCAAAAACATTAAAATTGCTTATAACGTATCGGAACTGGAAGTAACCGAAAGATGATTGAATGACTATCCAAAATAACTAAAAGCACCAAAACGGGCTAAAACATATCGAAATAGATTAAAAAGATTGAAGTAAGTTAAAACTTACCCAAATTAACCGAATTTAGGTGACTAACCATAACTAACCAAAAACATTATAATAAAATTGCTTATGACATATCGAAAGGTGATTGAATGTCTAATCAAAACTAACCAAAAGTAACTAAGAGCACCAAAACGGGTAAAACATATCGAAATAGATTAAAAATATTGAAGTAAGTTAAAATTAACCCAAATTAACCGAATTTTGGTGACTAACTAAAACTAACCAAAACATTAAAATTGCTTATAACGTACCGGTTCAAATGACTAAGATATATTAAAACTAACTGAACTTTACTGAGACTTGACCGAACGACTAACCAATAGTAGGTAACTAAAAGCATCAAAACGGGCTAAAACGCATCGAAATAGATTTAAAATAATGAAGTAAGTTAAAACTAACTTAAATTAACCGAATTTTGGTGACTAACCAAAAACCCTAAAATTGTTTATAGTGTAACGGAACTGGTCCAAATGATTAAAATAAATTAAAATTAACTGAAATTAACCGAAAGTTAATTGAACGACTAACCAAAATGGACCAAAAGTAACCAAATGCATCAAAAGGGGCTAAAACAAGTTGAAACTAACAATTAACCGAATTTTGGCGACTAACTAAAGTTAACCAAAAACATCAAAATTGGATATGACGTATCGGATCCTGTTCAAATGACTAAAATAAATTAAAACTAACTAAACTTAACCAAAAGATGTTGAACCAAAACTAATCACCAGTAACCAAAATGGGCTAAGACGTATCGGAACAGATTAAGAATAAAATAAGTAACTAACCCAAATTAACCGAATTTTTATTAACCAAAAACGTTTAAATTGTTTTAACGTATCGGAACCGGTTCAAATTGCTCAAATAAATTGGAAGTTACTGAACGTAACCGAAAATTGATTGAATAACCAACCAAAGCTAACCAAAAGTGGCTAAAAGCACCAAAACGGGCTAAAACGTATCGAAAAAATTAAAAATATTGAAGTTAGTTGAAACTAATTCAAATTAACCTTATTTTGGTGACTAACCAAAAACACTAAAATTGGTTATAACGTTTTGAAACCGGTTCAAATAACTAAAATATATTAATACTAACTGAAATTAGCCGAAAGTGAACGACTAACCAAAAGTAACCAAAAGCACCAAAATGGGCTAAAACATAATATATATAATCAGAACAGATTAAAACTATTAAGCTTATAAGGTGAAACGAACTTGAATTAACCGAATTTTGCCGACTAACTAAAATTAACCATAACGTATGGGAACCGGTTCAAATTACTAAAATAATTTAAAACTAACTAAAACTAACCGAAAGCTGATTGAATGACTAACCAGAACTAATCACAAGTAACCAAAAGCACCAAAACTGGCTAAACCGTATCGGAATAGATCGCAAAAATTAAAGTAAGTTAAAACTAATCAAAACGAACCGAATTTTTGCAGCTAACCAAAACTAACCAAAAAGATTAAATTTGATTATAACGTATCGGAGTCAGTTCAAATGACTAAAAAAAATTTGAGCGAGTCTGGTAGTAGTCGAGACACTGATGTGCAAACATATCCTATAACGACATCGGTTGTAAAAAAACGACAGCAGCACGTTGTGTTTCCGAGCGGCCACCCATCCAAGTACTAACCCCGCCCGACGTTGCTTAACTTCGTGATCGGACGAGAACTGGCATTTTTAACATGCTATGGCCATTGCTTCTACGTTTTAGCTTGGTCATAGAATAAAAATTAGGTTTAATAACCAAGTTTAAAATAATAAAAAATCAACGCGAACGAAGCCTCGGGTAAAAGCTGAAAGTGTCCTATGTTCTTTACTATACTCTTGAAAATATCTGTACAAAATTTCATGATGATCGGAACAGTTTATGCGTGAAAGCTTAAGAAACAAACAAACAAACTCATTCGCATCTGTAATATTAGTTAGGATTATTTTATAATACTTACTGGCTGCTTCGGAGTGGATTAATTCACTGCACAAATTCGACACGATAATCTAATGCCATCAGGAATAACATCAATATATGGACACAGCTTATTTACCTAGTAATCGTGGGCCGACATCCTTAGATTTGGGAAAGTCAATAACCAAATTTTGCAAATTTTAGAAGAGGGCTATGACTCAATATTGTTTTAAACGTCTGGGCATCTGAATAAAACTTTTGACAGTTCGTTTAATTTAAAATAATAATATGATCTTTTATCATCTAAAATCCGTTTAAAAACGATTTTAAATGATAAAATTGTATAAAAACCAGAAAATTCGGACTTTTTTAGGACGATGGCCGTGGCTTTTGACGAATTTGTCGAGGATTTTGAAGCGAAAATTCATTTTAAATTCAACCGTCCATTAAAAATAAGCTGTGCTATGGATCCAAATACACTGCGAATATAATAATTTATAAATAATACTTTTACAAAATAATCATCCATAATTCTCCAAGGGACTTAATCTTTAATTCCAAAGGGGGACAAAGAACACAAAGTCAAAGTCACAGTCAATGTATATGTGTATTTAGTGGTTACACGTGTTTCGCCTTACGGCATCATCAGACCTTACTTATGTAAACAACAACCACAACGCTCATTATCATTTTAACTTGTGAGCGTTGTGGTTGTTGTTTACATAAGTAAGGTCTGATGATGCCGTAAGGCGAAACACGTGTAACCACTAAATAAATACACATATACATTGACTGTGACTTTGACTTTGTGTTCTTTGTCCCCCTTTGGAATTAATAATACTTTTGACTGTTCGTTTAATTTAAAATATGCTTTTTTATCATTAAAATCCATTTAAAATGATTTTAAATGGCAAAATTGTATATAATACCGCCCTAGCGGCTAGAATGGGTTTACACATTTTCGTCCCATTTGCCGAGATTTACCCTCATACTGCCGCGTAAGATGTTTACACATCAATAAGTTGGAACTAACGGAAAGTTGTTTGAACGACTAACCAAAAGTGACTAGAAATAGTCAAAACGGGCTAAACAGAGTCAGAACAGGTTAAAAATATTACAGTAACATTACGGCTAATTATATATTAATAGATTTTCCTATCTAAAAGTGAAGGGTAATTTTTTCGGTTTTCATATCTGCACATTTTTGATGTGTACACATCTTACGCGGCGGTATGAGGGTAAATCTCGGCAAATGGGACGGAAATGTGACAATTTCATCCGAAGCCACGGCTATCGTCCTAAAAAGTCCGAATTTTCGGATTTTTATACAATTTTGCCATTTAAAATCGTTTTTAAACGGATTTTAGACGATAAAAAAGCATACTATTATTTTAAATTAAACGAACTGTCAAAAGTATTATTCAGATGTCTAGACGTTTAAAACAGTAAAATTTGAAAAAGCTGGTTATTGACTGTCCCAAATCAAAGGATGTCGGCTCAAGATTATAAGGTAAATATGCTACGTCCATATGTTGATATTATTCCTGGTGACATTAGATTTTCGTGTCGAATTTGTGCAGTGAATTAATCCGCTCCGAAGCTGCCAGTGCGTATTATTAAAGAATCCTAACTAATATTATAAATGCGAATATTTTTGATTTTATTCTATGAACAAGCTAAAATGTACAGGTAACGGCCATAGCACGTTGAAAATGCCAGTTCTAGTCCGATCACTGAAGTTAAGCAACGTCGGGCGTGATTAGTACTTGGATGGGTTACCGCGTGGGAACATAACTTGCGGTTGTCATTTTTTTTACAACCGATGTCTTTATAGGATATGTTAATTTTTCTTTATTTATTTTTGTTTTAATTATGATAATGTTTAATATTATTGCTAAAAATACATTTCTTTAATTATATACCTATAGTATAAACACTCGTGTGTTTGTATTTTTACTTTTTAAACTCTGCTTTTGGAAACTATATGAATTTCAACGCAAATCACATTTTTGTGTTTTTATTCATCATTTTCAATGTCTCCCCGGTTGCATCTTTGCGAAGGACTGTGAATTTTTGTATTGTTTGTTCAAAATATTAATTTGTAAAATGGAACAGGGCGAAGCTTCGACAAGTCTTGCCCCCCCCCCCCCCCTCCCCAAAAGAAGTGAAGACATTTAACTGTGGGCGAACATGCATTGGTAAAAACCGTGTATGCGTGTTTGTTAAACGAAGTTATTGATAACGTTGCAGCTGATAATTGGCAAAAGTGTATCGAACATGTCATAAAACTAAAAATGTGGGATTTGGATACTACGATCAAAGTTATAGTTGAACCTCTTATTATCAATATTGGTTCCGAAAGTAGTGATAGTAATGATTCTGAATCAAATTCTGATCAAACCTCCGATAACGAGTAGTAAACGTAAAATTTTATTGATTTTTGATGTAAACTTCGATGCAACTTTCAATATGGTATTTTATGATAAGAAAAACCCCTTATCATCCATGACTCTTTTTTTCCTAGCCTTAATGAATACATAGTACTATTTGTTTGTAGTACAATTTTTGTTGCTTATTACTATACGTAGGAATAATTTTGAAAATACGTTTTTTTGCATATTTATGCATATTTATGTGCATAAACTTTATTTTTTTAAGTGGATATTTGCTTAAGTCTACTTATTACTATTTCATTATATAGCTATTATAACATAATAATTTACAAAGCAATTGTATCCCCCACTGGAATTTCCTTCTCTCTTCCCTTACCCCTCGTGGGGTGCCTTAAAACTAAAAATGAGTCACTGACTATTATTTCCGACTTGAACTATACATAACTTCTTTTTAAACATATGGGCATCGTACCCACTTAAATTGTGAAAAATTACAAAAAAAAACGATTTTGAGCGTGACTAGGAAAACAAAACCAAACATCGGAGATATGTTTTAGAATCATAAAACATCCCTATTATATGATTCCTCTGTGCTACCCGTAATAGGCTAAGAATAACTTAAAAAGCAATGCTGAGATTTAGCCTGAAAGATCTTGTTAGAAATGATGAGATAAGAAGATGTTGTAAAGAGAATAACTCAATTAAAATGGAGATGAGCAGGACATGTCGCGAGACAGGATATATCTAGGTGAACTAGCAAAATAATGGAATGGCGTCCAAGAATAATTAAAAGAAGCAGAGGAAGATCTATAAAGCGATTGCGCTATAATAGCCAGAAGGTGGCCGGGAAGAACTGGACTGAAACAGCCCCAAATAGAGAAATTTGGAAATATTTGGAAGAGGCCTACATTCAGGAGTAGATAATGAGAGGCCGAAGAAGACTGATGATGCTCGAATTTGGATCACCCGCTTATGAAGCTTGCAATTATCTGCTATAATATCAACGGAAAGATTCTGTGAGTTTGTATTACGATTAAACCATTTCGTATGGCTTGTTTAAGAGCTCGATAATGCACAATATTCTTCTTTTATTATTCAGATTCGATATTAGCTTTATTGATTTTTCGGATGGTGGAATAATATTTTCAACTAATATACTAAGAGCTGAATGCTTATCATGGATATTTTGAGGGTAATGTATATCAACTTCTAAGACATAACCATAAGGACTATTATAATCGAAATTCATTATATTTAGTCAAAGTTTTCTTGTCCTGAAAACCAGAGAAATGACTATACAAGTTGATAGTGTTTAAATACACTGCAATTGATGTAGAATTTAAAGGATTATAATTCGGAATAAATTGATTATAAGCAATATGTTTCCTCTCGGAACATTGGCTTATACAACCTCGAAAACCTTTTTTTTAATATCAGTAGACAGTTCTAATCCTATCTTAGCCATGCGCAACATACAATCAAAGGACAAACCCGGTAATGTGATATAATGCATTAGGGGGGATTATCCCTTCACTTTCCACCTCACCGAATACCCAATAATTTTCGAAATAATGGGAATAAATTGAAACAAAAACAAAAAAATTCTTCGTAAAGTTAACAAAAGTATTATAAAACGAAATAAGAAAAAAAAATTAACAATAAAAAAATAGTTAGAGAAACGCGGTTTTCGGCGAAAAGAAAGAGCTACGAGATTGGGGATGGCAAAAATGGGAAGAAAAAGTAGGAAAAAAATTGAAAAAAAAACCTACAAAAATGTTCAGATAATTAATAAAAGTATAACAAAACGAATTAAGAAAAAATAATAATAAAAAACAAAAGATTGCTCGGAAAGTTAATAAAAGTATTACGAAACCAAATAAGAAAAAAGAAATAAGAAAAAAAATTTTTTGGTAAGTATTATAAAACGAAATAAAGGAAAAAAATTAACAAAAAAAAAGTTGGAGAAACGCGGTTCTAGGCGAAAAAAATCGAAAGAAATGAAAAAAAGTGTCGAAAGAAGTTGAGTAAAAAAAGCTTAAAGATGAAAACCAAACTCCTAATACTGTTTCAGAAGTTTCACTTCAGTTCTGTGCTTATAAAGGTGAGGCACATTATTTCTATTATTTTCTATTTTGGTAAGTAACGAAAATTTAACTGTATAAAAATCAATTCTAAATTTTGTATAAATAATATATAACATGCAAAGTTAAAAGAACCGAACCTACATATTGAAAATAACAAAATAAAAGCACATGGAAAGACGAACAAGAAAAGCAACATAAGTAGGTTGATAGGTATAGGTATAGACAATAATTCTTTATTACAGTTATTAATAACAAAAGAAACTAATCATTATAATATTTACAATTTTTATGTTTCAGCTTTCTCGATAAAAACTTAGAATAAACTCAAATCAAATAGAATTTTTGACTAGAATTGACTCAACTTTCATTAAACTGAAATATTTTGGAAAAACTAAGCTGTCCACTTGCAGAAACACTGTACTCTAATTTTTTTTTCAGTGAAATACATACACATTCTTATTTTTTATTTTGGCACATAATGAAAAAGAACCTGTATAAAAATCAGTTCTAAACTTTGTATAAATAAGTTAAAGCAACAAAAACTACATATTAAGAGTTACCAAAATAGTTACCGTCTCTTTTTCTTCTTTATGCAAACGATACAAATAGAAGTGACCAAAGCTACAATTAACACCACACATGCTAAAATTATAGCTCCAATCTCGATCGAAGAGAGTATTATTCTTGGAGTACGCGTATGATGTTTGTCCACTCCTCCACCAGACAACGACAGCACTTTTGGGCCTTCCAGTTGTTTTTCTATTTCGGTCTGTTTCCTGAGAAGAACCCTGGAACAAATATCATATATTTTTAAAATCATCTCTTTTTATTCAGATTTTAGTCTTTAATATCTTTCTTCATTTTCCATTCTTTACTTTAAATATTTTTTGATACTTACTTTTCGAGCTGGCTCATGTCGAGAACGGTGTTAAATGCTGGATCTACTGCGTAAAGATACATATCTGTCCTGAAATTGAAGAGTGTATTTAACTGAGAACATAGAATTGGTGCAAATATGTTTCATATAGGGGAAAGGTGTACAAAACGACATAGTGGGATGTGGGGTAAAATGACCCAATGAAAATATGGCAACAACCGAAAGACGAGGATGAGTATCGCATGTGATGCAAGTTGACGTTTGGTAGTTGAACAAGGAGTACGTTATACTCTGTTATTTTTTTGTTAGTGAAAGTTTTTGTTCTGCATGTTTTAAATAGAAGCTTGATAATATCAACGCTATTTTTTATTCTGTTTTTTATAATGTGCACTCCAATATTGGGAATAAAGCAAAAGCTCTTTAAAATAATAATAAACCTATTATATCTAGTTTCCAGGGTAAATATGACATAGCTTACCATTTACCCTACTAGCATCCAAATATCAAATAATTTGTATTACAAATCTTAAAATGCCACGTTTCTACTTTAGAAAGACGAATAGGCAATCGTTCTATTTTGAAATTAATAGAAGCTGTTGCCAATGGTCAAAGGGGATGACTGAAAGCTTCCAAAGCTTACGGCATTCTACAAGCAACTTTAAGAAGGAATGCTTGTAACAAAAATAAAGTAATACAAATGGAAAAAAGTGGCTTGGTAGATTTAAACCGTGGAATGTCAGCTCCAGATTGAGCACTCTTTTAAATGTGAGAAGAAAGCAGCAGGACAGGATTAGTTGCGGGAGCTTTTTAGCAGTGGTTGCAACATTTTGAAAAATATGTTAGATCTAACCCAACAACAATACATTAAAGTGCGAACTGCTTCCTCTACTGAAAAGGTTCTTTTAGTTGTGGATGGACATTCAAATCACAAGTACCTGGAAGTTCTTACTTATGCACCTTTATGCGCCCTTAAAAAACTATTATGATCAAGAGATAACTAAGTGGCATGTAGAGTCGTCACGCAATTTCAAGATGAATAAGGCATATGGCAAAGCAGCGACTGTTCAAAATGATATTCATGATTTTAGTAAAACTGCAATCTTCCGAATTAATGCTGCCTTGTTTCCAGATTATATGCATCAACCATCAGAAATTACAAATATTCTTAAAGATAATAATCCCCAATTTGGATCTGACAGTAATTCTTAAGGTGATTTCATCTTAAACGAGCACAGAAATTAAATCCTTGACAAGAACACGGGTTATCAATTAATCAAACTAAAGGGACATTTGGAATCACTTTAGCAGAACTAAGCCTATTACCAGCAAAAGCGTTCCCTTCGCAAGGCAATTAAAAAAACCTACGAAAACATCAAGACACAAAAGTCCGAAATTCTCCTCCTAATTTGGAGGAAGCAAAATAAAAGGACAACCAAACCATGGTTTCTGAGGAAAAATGAAGCTGGTCATGAATCTGAATCGGAAACAGTTATTTGCTTATCGGCTGATGAATTGAATGAGTACTACTATTCGGTTTCTTCTAGATTATATAACAAAATAGAAGCTCGTATTGATCCTGGGACATTATTGAATACTTTTGTAAGACTCCTTTTTCTTTGCTCCCACCGGCGCCGTATTCATTTTCTGGGATTTTAAAAATGAATACTCTAAGGGTTGGGATGATATGTCAGTAAGCATATTCGCTAAGTGCCACTCGAGGGCTGTAGCTCTACAATTGCATGGATCTGAGGCTTGTATCACTGTTACCTACGACGTCCAAAAATTTTGTGAGGGTGGTAAGCAGACACTTTGTGGGTTTCGGGAGGCGAGGAGCACCAACGATGTCATTTCTTCATTTCTTGAGAGGCTATGCGTGGGTCTTCACACTGCAGCAGGGTCTTGTGATCTATCCAAGACTTTTGACTGTGCGGATCATCTCATCGTGGCGTGGGCTGTGGCGTGCCACAGGGTTCTGTAACTTTTTGTCTGCATAAATGATTTGGCTAGTATTGATATTAAAGGCCTGTTTGCAGATGATGCCACTGTTATCTGGGTTGATGAGGATGTCAGCATGAAAGTTAATGATGCACGGGTGGACTGGCACAAGTAATATGGGTCTATTATTAAATAGTCTTATATAAGTAATAATATATATTTATACTAAGAAACTAAATTAAATAATTTTGTTCAGAAAAAAAATTTGTTCTTTTTTTTAATTGTATTTTTTATAGATTTTTAATTTGATGGTACTCTAATATATGGCAATGCCCTTATGAAAAAGTAATCTTTTTCTAAAATTAATTTTTACATTTATAGTTTGTAGGTTACGACTTGTGTTGTAATTATGAGTTTTATTTGCTTTGTGAAACGTTCTATTAGATTTTTTGTTAGGTATTATGACTGAATAAATTAAGATACATAATTATTTTAATTCATATCTATTTCAATATTTAAATATATTGCCTTTAGGTTTATAGAGATTTAGGTTCTAAATGAGATAATTTGTGTATAAATTTAATATTATTTTATTTTGTAATATTTTAGCAGCTTTAATAATGCCAAGGATGCAGAGCCCCAAGTATGTTAATGAATAAATATTTATATTGTATATATTCAGTATGTATGTCATTACATATTATATTTAATTTTTTTTAAATAATTTTAACCCTTAAATACCAGCCCTATATAAACTATTGTTTATTAAATATACGTTGCTAAAAATTATCAAAATAAAAATCTAATAGTTATTCTTGAGAGACATCCAAGGGCTAAAATGAGATTTATTTTTAATTTTACCTACCTATATCTCAAAAAATATAAAATTGTTGGATTGGTAGTCAAATATCAATTTTGTTACAATAAATTATAAACAATATACATAGCGAGGTAACCCGCCTATTTAAAATTTTATTTCATTAGATCTTATAGATTCGGTTTTGGGACACCCCATATATGTAGCGAAAGAAAAAGAGAAAAACAAGTCATAAATTGAAGTCGGGTTTTGCGAGGTTTTTTTTTGGAGGAGATCCGAAAGGTATCGATCGAGAACGAAGATACATAGTCTGAAACCGGCGCAGTGAACAGTATATTTTGTGAATGGTTTTCCTTTTATCGTGTATTACAAGTCAGTAAAACGAAATTAATAATATTGTTATTAACATCATTTGTGCAAGTATATCTTTTATTCTCATGGATCATTCATATTTGGTGGCATAACATGTGTACATATTTAATGAAATCGTTTTAGGCTGTGAATAGCACTGCTTTAAATGAAAACAAAAATGTATTGTTTGCTGTCTTTTCATGCTGGAATTTTGATTTTAGTATGACTGTGATTGCAAATAAGAGCTTTTGTGAAATTACTAACATTTTCCTACCCTGACGGGTTATAAATGAAATCATCATTCTAGAGATATTGGCCCTAATGTCAACTTTAGCTAAGTAGCCTCCGTAATCAGGACCTCAGTACCGGCCAGCGGCGTCTGGCTAACTAGCACCCCTCTTCGGTAGTGTAGCGGTTATCACATCCGCCTGACACACGCGGAAATCTCGGGTTCGATTCCCGACAGAAGCGCTATCTCTTCAGTTTTAAATGTACTATTACGAGTGTGGAACAACGAATTGTGGCGCGAGAGATAGTAATTTAATTAATTATTATACTAATAAAGGTTATACAGCATAATTCGGTTTAGGAATTTAGATCGAGGATTTATCTGCCGTACTCTTTCCCCCACCTTGTTCCAATGCTTTTAAATACACCGTTACCATATGTAGGTTGAACATTGTGTGGTAATAGTCTCGAAATGTAGCCTCAAAATGTTGATTTTAATTGGCTTATTGACCTAGGCTTAGTATATTTATATTAGTCTTCGTTCAATCTTTATTATATTGTATTTGTGTTCATTCTCTGTTGTTTCTGGACTTGAATATGATGATACATTTGTTTACTCTTTCTTTCTACATTTAATGCAGAGTTTGATATTGCTAGTTGTCATCATGGCTAGGTCTATATGCTTATCAAGGATTGATTTTCTTGGTTAATAAAGCTTTATTTGAAAATTTCTTGAACATTCCATTACAAAAGTCACAGAGTCTTAAAGCTACAACTTACTTTCTATTCATTATCGTATAAACCGTAACCTGCGCTTCAACCCCTACTAGAGCTGATTACGTAACGGCACATCACAGGGAACACGTATTAAAACAGAATTTTTCTTTGACACAGGTACCTTTTTTCTTTTCCCGCTGCTTTTCGGCCATAGTGACGTTCTACACTTGTGATGGTTATATGTAACGACTTTTCGAGGCCTCTTGCGGGCATAGTAACGCGTTACCAAACGTGGAGACTTGCTGGACTAAGACTAACTTTTTTCGGACTAACTTTTTTCGAGGCCCCAGTCGGGCAACGTAGCGTGCTATCGCGAGTGAAGAATATTTTCTGACTACCCCTTTCCCAAAGATTTTTAGCTTTCTATAGCATCTTTCAACGCTTGTTTTTCCTCGAAAAATCTGGAATTAGCAAGTGTCCAACTATTAAAATGTTTTTACTAAGAACACTTAAAGTTCCTAACTCGCCGAAAATTTTAATGTCGCAATTAGTGTTTTTACATATTTTGTAAATTCCAACCTCAGTTTTAGTACCGCCGCTCTTTGCTAATTAGGGTAGTTAAAATTGGCTATTATAGTTAACATGATTTTTAAATTCCAATCTCGGCCTATATTACCACCGCGTTTTCCTAAATAAGGTAATTAAACTTTTAAATTAACATGAGATGTAGTTCGTCTAATTACGGGTTATAATGCAGTCGTTAAACCAAATTAAAAGTCAGCTTTTGTCTAGGGTTCTTGTGAAGTTAAACTCAATGCGAGTTATTGGAATTATTTTCCAATAGGTAGCAGATTATCTTATTTTGTATGGCATCTGATAGATCCTATTGTTGCACGTTTTCCTGACTTTTGCCTTATGAGGAAATTGAAAATTAGTTTAATGAAATCTACATTGATGTTTAAATTTTAAAATTACACCTACAAAAAATGGATGTGTCATGTAACCTACCAGGATGGGCAAAATAAATTTCTGTTATTTTTTTATAAAAAGCATAGCAAAGCATATAAAATAACTTTATGACTTAGTATATAATATATGTTGTGTCATTAGCTATAAAAAACCTATGTCACTTTGTACACCCTTCCCTTACAACGATGGAAATCTTCGTGAATAACATTTTCAGAACGTTCAACCAAAAAAAGCACCAAATAGTTTTCTTGCGCCATATATCAAAAATAAATCACCCGTCACACGTCATTCAAAAAATACGAGATATCCAGACTGTATTCATGCTATCCACACAGGTAATAAAATAAAATAAGTATCCTTACGCCATATTATCCACATGACTTCGTTCGTTGTGGGGTTCCAGCTTTCGAACGCGAACATCAAATCCAGTCGTATTATACAGCACTCTGAAAAATGTGAATGAGGTAATTTAACTGGAAAATTCTGGTTAACTACCTCGATTCATATTCAAGGGAATACATTTAAGTAAATGACGGATTTTCCTACAAAGTAAAGTGTCCTGTAAAATTAAAATGTCTAGAAAAATAATTATATATAAATTGATGCGAAAATTAATTACAAATATTCGAGATTGAGCTACTAAAACATATCGAAAAAAAAAAAAATAAAAAAAAGGTAGTCATGAATAAATAATGATCTTGTTCTAAGTATTAAAAATGGGACCAAATGAAAAACAATGATATTGAAAGCTAATCGAAACAATTTGAAGAAAATTATACAAAATCACCGTAAACAAATCTAGTTTTAAATAATTAAATTACAATTTTACGTTGATTTTATGATAATTCTATAGCGTAGTGCGATATCAAAATTAAATTACAGGAGAAAATCTAAAATCGATACCTCTCCACGTGAGCAGCTTAAATCGAACGGATGAAAAGATACTTACGACGTTATATTACTTATGCTCTTTTCTGCTTCGGTGGCTTTCATCCCCATCACCATAACGACTTGCATTTGCTCGTCTATGACGTAAACCTGTTGAAAGTAAAAATGTATTTTTACAAAATGAAAAAAAAAACTCTGCTTAGAGAATATTACTACACTTGTGACGAGATGAAAATGAGTGTTAAACACGTGCACGTATCACGATATCAATTCTTCGTCTGTATCCCTCACTCCTTATAATCAAGTTAGATTGGTCTATGAAAACTATAGGTCAAGCAATACAGATACACAATGGAAACAAATTAAATGCCTGATAATTTCATTAAAAATAAGGTGGAATTAACCGTATTACATTCAAGTAAATAAGCACAAAAAACTTTTATAGACGGATATAATATTGTTAAAATGATAAATGCCTCGTCCCTGAATAGATTTCTGAACCCCTAGTCTACCAATTTAAGACCGCTCTTGAACTTAAAGAACTTTTAAGCCCTTATCTTTATCCTCCCACGACTTTTTTTTAGAGATGAATCACGATATCGATATTACGCAAACAAACATTCAATATGATAAACATTACGTCATATAGCAATAGATAATTATCCATGTTACTGTTAATGATATTTAAACAACGTTCTAATCCCTGTGAGCTCCGCTCTTTTTTGCAAAGAAAAAATGTCACTGAAAATATATATTTCAAGAATAATTCCTGCTAGCATTTGGTTAAGGTACCTACTTTCTCAATTGAAATTAATTTCTGTATGGAATAACTTCTCAGATATTTTTGCATTCATCATCATAGGCAATTGAAGTTATTTTGGTAATCTCAGGATGTAGGCCTTAAGATTTATCGGTACATATATTGATTTCTGACCAAAACGAGGTATACCTCATTGAATTCGTCAGGGAAAATTTTGAGTTTGGAGCAAAACCGATTATATCCAAATTTCGCAATCAAAAGCGGGTATATCCGCCTGGACAAGTCTGTGGGTATCGATTGCATTTTTCAGTTCATTATAGTTTTTCTGTTGGTGGCATGTTCTTAGTCGTGGTGCATGTCCTTTTGTATATTTACAGTTTTGAGCTGAAATCTTGTAATATGGAGAAAGATGATATTAGTAGAAGAGAACAAAAGTGCAAGAACAAGACGAAAAAACTCTTGGCTCACACTGTCAAATATATGATATTAAAGAACCGGAAATACTTTTTTTTTAATCAGATTGATTGAAGTTACCGGTTCTCTTTACTTGGCAGAAATTGGCAATCAAGGAATGAAAATCTCAAGATATCGTACAGCTAAGTATATTACCATTAGGTAACTCTATACCAGAAAAAAAATTTCTAAACCATTTGATGAAGGAGCATTTTGGAGAAGAATGATGAAACAGGTAATACCTTTTATGGTACAAAAACTTCTTAGTCAGTATTGGAGAAAGAAACCATGACAATTTGCAAATGAAACTCAAGTGGATGAAATCGAATTATGTGTCTGCCTGCATAAAGAAACTGTAATTCAAGATTAACTTATTTTGTTCTCTTTAAAAGTACATATTATCACTTCATATCAACAATATAAGTTGTACATTTTGAGAAGAATACAATTTTGTTTTTGAAAAATTTGTTTCATTGTGAGCAATACTGGTTATATCCAATATTTTTCAGCCAATGGCACCAAATTATTTACTCTTTTCACCAAAAAATAAGGCAGCAAAACAAAGAGTAGAAACAGAAAACACAACAAAAAAAGCACAACAAACATCAAAACAGACAGTAAAAACAGCAGAAAACAGTAAAAAATATTCTTCGTTAGTAGATTATTTATTCAAATACAAGTTTTCAATACTAAACAATCTTGAAAATATCCTTTGTTCTTCATCATCTTCTAATATTGTACATTAGCTTAGCTTAGCCATGGATTTATATTGTTATGAAAATAACACTTTGGTATACTTTTAAATTTGGTCAATTTAGGTTCAGAACCAACAGCAATATTATTAATGACCTATATATTCGACCATTTTTAGAAAATTGAGTTTTTCTTTACGTATATTTTAGGTTTTTTTTGTACGATTGAATCGCTTTGTGTAATATATTGTCAAATATAATAATTCATAAAGCTATTAACTAATTATCACCC
>MU182089.1:332263-399981 GCA_016904865.1 Pissodes strobi
TTTCTCGGCGCTCGACCCTTTTTCAAAAATATACATATGCACAATAAATACTGGCCAATTTCATGAAGTTTTGGAAATTTCCTCAATTTTTTCTTTTGCGTATCAAAGTAAAATTAAAAAGCTCTGGCCGAGCGTCACTCGTCGCGCGTGAGGGCTTCGTTTCGTTTACTGCCCTGGAAAGAGTGTGCTGAACGTGCCTGACTATTTCGGATAATTTGGCTAAAATAATCAAGTCAGAAATGAAGTGTATCAATCCGCCCTAGTCTCCCCTACTTATTTAGCCCAAAAACTGTACGCATCGATAAACTAAAAGTAAAATTTAACTTGGAAATGTTCCAAAAATGTCCACATTTTCTTCTTCAAATCGTCTTTTTTGTGGTAGGGGCACACACACTAAAGTGAGATCCTATGGCGCTCGACGAGCGGTGTGTGTGCGAAGATGTTGATTGACACGGTTCTTGAATAGCAAAACGTTATAGCAACAATTGAATTGTGACTATTAAAATGCCACGATTATAGCAATTGTCAAATAGTATAATTAAACAAACAGAAATAAAAAAATCCTACCTTGTAGTAATACCAAACAGGGTAGCGTTGATGCGATATTACTACATAATTTGACGGAGTACGGACATACTTACATACTATGAGAAATCACAAATAATATAAATGAAGTGATATTTTAAGGGAAAATATTTGCCTATTATGTTTATGAATTTAACCTTGAATCTAAAAATAACTCGGGCGTCACAACGAACGTGAAATATGCACGGTGGTTGATATTAAGCAAAGTTCTCGAATTAGTATATGTACCGGGTGTTTCCTTATATTTTGCGCCGCCAGTGGAACCTCCATTTTTTGAGAAACTTTAAATAGGAAAGCTGTAGAGTTTAACAAATGATTATCGGAAATCTGTAGACTAATGTCAACTTTTATTGAAGTGAAAACTTCTTTAGCGCCGCGTCATTGGGAGTGATTTGAGACTCGATGAAATAGAAAAAGTGACACCATTAAAAGATATATATCTATAGGATGTAGCCTGCGAGGGAATGAAACAGAACACAGTTCCGGTAACACATTTTGAAGCAGGAAAACTAAATGTTATTTAGTTTTCATTTAGTGTGTTAATTTAAATGCCAAGAAACTTCTAGTTATTATGAATATGCATGCAAAACCGCATAACTATTAAAATAATTTATTATATTTCCGAATAAGTTCGGAGTTAGAGTATGAGTATGCCGCTTATCTTTTAAGAGGTAGATCAAAATAGCATTGTTATATTTAGGTACTACACAAATATAAATTTTTATTTCGATGACAATCGGCCTAAATACTTTCAAATATCTATTTGGAAAGTGAATGAATCTTCACGTATCCGTCAGACTATATTATGGATCATTTGTAATAAAATATGTTCTACACACAGTCAGGATAAATTCATTATCTGATTTTGCCTAACATACTTCGAATATGATCATAAATGAAAGTAAATTTTACGTGTTTGCCAAGAGTACAAAGTGAAAAGTGGTTGTTGGATCACTGAAGTTAAGCAACGTCGGGCGTGGTTAGTACTTAGACGGGTGGCCGCTTGGTTTAGTTTTATGAAGGTTCCACTTCTACCGCGTGTGAACTCTTTTTAATTTAATATAGTTTTCAATATCGCTCTGCCGAAGTTTTTACTTCTGCCGTGCGGTTTTCTGCACACACCTTTTTTAATAGAAAAGCCTGCATATTATTATAATTTTGTATTATACGTAAGATTCTAAACAGATTTCCTGTAGAATGTCATTCTTTTTTACGAGATATCTGATAACACTGACGGACGATTGGCATCATGAGTACTAAATTTGATACCTTGATTGATAGTAACCACCAAGGTACCAAATTTTGATAAGAAAGCACCATTAAATAGTTTTCTAAATGTTAAGATAGGAATGTGAAACGAATATTGCTTTATCTCTGAACGTTTCCTTGCTACAAAGGCACAAAACAGCCAAAGAGCCTGTTTTCAACTGTTTATAAATTCGAAACTATTCATTTCATAAGTATGACATCATATATAAAATCTGTATAGAATGTTACGTATAATAAACAATTATAATAATACACAGGCTGCTCCATTTAAAAATAGATAAGGTTGATCCAGTGCAACTATAATGACCTCATTCGCAATATTTATTAAGCGTACCATAAAAAGCCCAAGAAGACAAACACAATATTCTCCTGAAACTATTATTTCAATAACCTTGAATCTAAAAATAGATACTAAAGTGCTAATAGATATAAATTAAAATGGCAACACCGCTGGGCTTCACAGTGTTACTTTGTTGTATATTTGAAAACAAGTGGGCTTTTGAACAACCGTAAGATATCTTTTTTGGGCTTCGGAACGTCAAAAAGTTTCTATTCGCCTTTCTGTAAGGAAATCATTGCCCCTCTCCTTTCCCCTCTATAGGTTTTCGATGATTTTAAGACGATAGGTAAAAAGTATACTCGCCTAAACTCCCTGCATGTGCCGGGCTCCAAAACGCCCCATTGATCTCCGGGCTTCACTTCGTACTATTTATAGGTATATATATATATATATATATATATATCACTTTTAACGTATAATGTTCCTTTTGAGAAGAATACATTTTTTTTTTGAAAAATTTGTTTTATTGTGGACTAAACGACCTTAAACATTTTTTACATTCATTCAAGAATAAAATTGTTTGCAAAGTAGACAATATGCATTATTTAATGTCCAACGCATGAAACATAGAAGACAGAATTCATGACAACAAAAATTTGTTATAACAATATCTTCTTTCTTCATAGTTTCTAAGCAAATTGAGCAGGTTATGGGTTCGATTATGGGTTCTTCCAGCTTAGCCTTTTTAGATTTTTTTCTTATTAGACTGTCTTAACTTCCGTTTTTGCGCAACTTTACTAGAAGAATTTTCTTGATTGATTTTTTTGGTTTATGTTGAATATTGCAAACGTAATACTGATAAATTCCAAGTTACCATGCTTTTATTCAGTAAAATAGAAGTGGTGGGTAAAATAGTGCAATGCTGCCAAATTCTAAAATGTAAAATATGGGCAATTGTTAAGTAGTACGAGGAAGACGATTCGTCGACTCACTTTTCTTCAATCAATTTTGGATGGATCCAGATAAACTAGATATCAATGTCATATCTCTTTCGCCCAAGAAGTGAGGACAAAATATAAAGGACGAGAAGGAAAATAAAACAACCAAATTAATATGAACCAATGTATATGTATGTAGTAATTTTACATTAGCTAATATTGTGCATTAGCTTAGCTTAGCCATGGATTTATATTATTATGAAAATAACACTCTGGTATACTTTTAAATTTGCTAATTTGGGTCCAGAATCAACAGGAATGTTATTAAGGACCTTTTCGTCTAAAATAATCTTCAGAAAATTGGCTTTTTCGTTACCCTTTACGTATATTTAAGGTGTTTTTGTACGATTGAATCACTGTGTAAAATATCTTCAATTTCATTTAAGTCTATTTCCACGATCCTGCTTAATTTCATGACAATCTTCAGACTAAGTTACAATCTGAGTATCTTCACCAGATAACATGTTTCTTTAAAAAGGTGATTTAAATAAGAAAGTAAAATATCGAACACCATCAGAAACTGAAATTTCTATGAGATATACCCGAAGGAGCATATAAATCTTTGAATATCAATAAAAATATGTGATCCACTATCATTCATAGCTGCTAGTTAAATGATGATTAAAATGTATTTTTTCGACTTTTTTCCAATAGAAATAATATTATACAAATGCTATATCTCCTATAATAAGAGTATCCTCCCACCACTCTTAGGTGTTTTTCTATGATTGAATCACTGTGTAAAATAGCTTCAATTTCATTTAAATCTATATTTCCACTATCCCACTTAATTCCATGACAATCTTCAGACCTAGTCACAACCTGAGTATCTTCACCAGATAACATGTTTCTTTAAAAAGGTGATTTAAATAAGAAAGTAAAATATCGAACGCCATCAAAAACTGAAATTTCTGTGAGATATATCCGAAGGAGCATATAAATCCTTGAATATCAATAAAAACACGTGACCCGCTATCATTCATAGTTGCTAGCTGATTAAAAAGTGTTTTTCGATTTTTTTTCATTAGTAGTAATATTATACAATTTTATAATAAAAGACATAA
This sequence comes from Pissodes strobi, assembly GCA_016904865.1. Lineage (NCBI taxonomy): Eukaryota > Metazoa > Arthropoda > Insecta > Coleoptera > Curculionidae > Pissodes > Pissodes strobi. The sequence goes on from MU182089.1 coordinate 336,460, forward strand.
AATGATTATACTAATGCTATATCTTCTATGATAAGAGTATCTTCCCACCACTCTCTCCTGCTTCTGTTATTTGAGCAGACATGAAGAGACTAACAGACATTCAGTTTAAAACCATCGTCTAAATATAATCTTAAAATGTATCAAGAAAACTTTAACAATCAATTATCAACTAACCAAGCTAGTGTATCGAGTATATTAACAACAGTGGAAGATTAATACCCTAACTTTTTTCGTATACAATGCTTAAACTGTTGTTTGAATCAATACCACTTGAATATTGATATCGGGTCACAACAACCAAGCAAGAAAAAAGGAGCGTAATTCTAACTAGTGGGACAGTTGCATCAGCAAGCTTCAAAATATTACTGTCATCGAATTAAATCAGTTCTTACTTAATTACTAAAAGACATCGTTATCAATTGTATACTTACTAGTACATTAGCAATAGAGCTGTGTCCATCATCTGCTCCACGTTTGTCTGTCGCTTTAACATCAAATCCAAACACTTTTCCGGCATCCTTAACAAAATTGGCGATTGCACGGACTTGTCCGGTTATCGGATCGATGGCGAAACGGCGATTTGCATTTTCACTTCTGCTTATTATTTGAAAACGAATTTCACCATTTATGCCTAGATCGGGATCAGTAGCCTAAAAAATGAAGAGATGTTACACAATGGGTGATTTCAATTTTATATTCGAATATATTTTAATATAATATAGATTAAAACAGAGTTTTATCCACAATACCGAAACAGAATATTTGCACTCGACGCGCGTTTCGCTAACCATGTTAGCATCATCAGGAGATGATTAAAACTAAAATTAAAATCTACCTAACTCCCTTTTATACTATTGTTTGCTTAATCAAGCGGAACTAAAAAGAACCAATCCTGGGATCCCACTAGTCACGCTTGATCAACCAGTACAATGGACTATACGGTATAGGCCCTCTATCTCTATTTAAACTATTCTTACATTTAATAATTTCCATACTTTCATATGCGTCTAATAATCTCCTATCAGTTATATTATGAATTAATTTTAAATTTTTAATTGTTATTCTATGATTATTATCAAAAGCATGCTCGGCAACACTTGATTCTTCTGTTCTACCATACTTTAAATGAGCTATATGTTCTTTGAATCTCGTTTGTATAGAACTTCTAGTTTGCCCAACATATTTTTGGTTACAATCCATACATCCAATCTCATATATTCCACTTCTTTCTAATATTTCAATTTTGTCCTTTGGACCACCTAATAATTTCTTAATGTTAAACTGAGTCTGGTATACTAATTTTAAACCTACTTCCTTAAAAACTTTTTGGAGTCCTCTAGTATACTAAGGATTATACGGTATCGAAACATATTTTGTATTTTCATCCTGATTAATGAAAGAAGTGGAATCACGAATGGTCTTTCTAAACAAATGCCTATTAATTAGTTTATTTATTAAGTTAGTATTAAAACCATTAACTTTCGCTATATTCCTAATCGTTTCCTTTTCATGATTAAATCTTTCTCTGCTAAGAGGAAAGTTAACCAAACGGTGCACTAAAAAATGAAAGCTGGCCATTTTATGTTGGTCGCAGTGGAAGGAGTCATTAGGAATATATCGGTTAGTAGCAGTATTTTTTCTATAAATATCAAATTCTAGTGTGTTATTATCGTTCCTAATTACTAAAGTATCCAAAAATGGTAGCTGACCATTGTTCTCGACTTCATAAGCATTGTTCGTTTGATGTTAGCTCATTGTTCCCTAGTGTACCAATCCCACAGACCTTGCAATACCTTGGTGAATTACTTGAGATGAATAGTTTTGATAAAGAAATCAAACAAGAATATTTAACTTTAACCAAACTTTGCATGGATCAAAATTATTTTCAATACAAAAACAACTATTACCAACAACTTGAAGGCACGGCAATGGGCAACTGTTTGTCGCCATTCTTAGCTAACCTTTTTATGAGTAAATTTGAAAATGAAATCAGTCAGGAGTTCGAATATTTTCCAAGGGTATGGTACAGGTATGTGGATGACATTTTTGCGATTTTCGACACAAAAACCGCTAATGTTGAAGATTTTGTAACAAAACTAAACAACCGTTTCCCCACCATTAAATTTGCTTATGAAGTCGAAAACAATGGTCAGCTACCATTTTTGGATACTTTAGTGATTAGGAACGATAATAACACACTAGATTTTGATATTTACAGAAAAAAATACTGCCACTAACCGATATATTCCTAATGACTCCTTCCACTGCGACCAACATAAAATGGCCAGCTTTCATTTTTTAGTGCACCGTTTGGTTAACTTTCCTCTTAGCAGAGAAAGATTTAATCATGAAAAGGAAACGATTAGGAATATAGCGAAAGTTAATGGTTTTAATACTAACTTAATAAATAAACTAATTAATAGGCATTTGTTTAGAAAGACCATTCGTGATTCCACTTCTTTCATTAATCAGGATGAAAATACAAAATATGTTTCGATACCGTATAATCCTTAGTATACTAGAGGACTCCAAAAAGTTTTTAAGGAAGTAGGTTTAAAATTAGTATACCAGACTCAGTTTAACATTAAGAAATTATTAGGTGGTCCAAAGGACAAAATTGAAATATTAGAAAGAAGTGGAATATATGAAATTGGATGTATGGATTGTAACCAAAAATATGTTGGGCAAACTAGAAGATCTATACAAACGAGATTCAAAGAACATATAGCTCATTTAAAGTATGGTAGAACAGAAAAATCAAGTGTTGCTGAGCATGCTTTTGATAATAATCATAGAATAACAATTAAAAATTTAAAATTAATTCATAATATAACTGATAGGAGATTATTAGACGCATATGAAAGTATGGAAATTATTAAATGTAAGAATAGTTTAAATAGAGATAGAGGGCCTATACCGTATAGTCCATTGTACTGGTTGATCAAGCGTGACTAGTGGGATCCCAGGATTGGTTCTTTTTAGTTCCGCTTGATTAAGCAAACAATAGTATAAAAGGGAGTTAGGTAGATTTTAATTTTAGTTTTAATCATCTCCTGATGATGCTAACATGGTTAGCGAAACGCGCGTCGAGTGCAAATATTCTGTTTCGGTATTGTGGATAAAACTCTGTTTTAGTGCATGTTGCCGAAGGTTCCAAACCCCAACGTAGATAATATAGATGGCTATTGGTCACTCAATAAACGATGTACAAAAGTCAAATTTCTACCAAAAAAGGACGGTTTACTGCCGGTTGGAAGTGTTCTCATGTTTTTCTTCAAATGTTGTTTGCATTTCAAAGACATGTAAGTTAATGTCCCCAGGCTGAGGCCTGGACTTAACACTTCTGTTCCTCAAGTCCCCTACAAATGACTAACCCATATTTTGTATAAATGCTTAACAAATGCAATAAAGAAAATCCGACATATTTATCAGAGTCCTTTTGAATCGAGCATAATCCCTTTTTAAAATAAATTAGATGAGGGGTTAATGGTGGATATTTTAGTCACTAGTTTAATCTTCAAAAAAACCCTTCATTTTTTTTTTATTTTTATACTTTTTTATAATTGGATTTTTTTTCGTTTTTATTAACTTAAATCTTTTCTAAGCTAAACGTGTTATGAATGCCTTAGACTAAGAGTATCGATTGCGTTAAATAACCACCACATTCAAAAAAAATATTACATTTTACGTTTCGATATAGCATAGCAGAGCCAACGATAGCTACCTCATTCCGATCTCTTTCCAGCATTTAATCTTCCCAAACAAATATATCGCATTTGATCAGACGAATTATGTATAACATTTACCAGCCCTTTGTTGATTAATTTCGCTATTATCTCGGCTCAAATAAACGCTTGCCCTATTTCCTTAGATAAGACTCATCTGTCCTAATTCAGTAGCCCTATCTAATCTCATCCCATCTTCTCAATCGAACCCTTCTCATTATAATTACTTGTAAAATCAGGTCAGTGATCTTCACTTCCTATTTACCTTTGGCGAAATAGTTTATTAGGGGATCTTTTCAATTTGCTTCATTTCCAATTTAGGTCGCAATTTTGTGTTAGTATTACGATATTAATATTGTTACGGAGTGGAAGAGAACTGGTATCGATTAGATTTGTAGAACAATTATTAGTATTTAATTTTATTGAAAGTTGATTATTATTATGCGATACACTGGGTCGCAGTTTTCACAAGTCTAATTTTAATAGTTAGTCCTTGAGTAGTGAATAAGACTGAAATGCCTATGTATAACTCTCAAGAAAATGTGAAAGTTTCTTCCAGATTTTAGCCTACTTTATGTTATGGAATCAGTTGAACTAGCATCGTTAATATTATTATGTTAATACATGTTGAATTGTTCCAAGTAAATTCTGTCTTTTAGCCGAATTGACGTTGATGACCAAGCGCTTTGCAAAGGAATTAATAAAAATATTTGCACAAAATATAAAACTTTTTTTTTTCAATTTATGTTGTACGTGCACTCAGTTTTTCATTCTCATAAAATTAAAAATAATTATAAATTCTCTTTGAAGGAGCTGTTACTGTCAATTATCCATCAATTGTTCACGTTAATTTGAGATATTATGCGTTAAGAGGACACCATTAATAATTTAAGAAGACAAAATTTCATTGTTCTTGCATTTTAACTGATGAACATTATAAATAAAATATATTTATTTATTTATTATTTATTTATTTATTTTATTTTTCAACGGGCAAAACCCAATTAACAATGGTGTTAACAATAAATAGAAATAGAAACAGGAACATGCTTAAATCAATAACAGAATGAGTCAGTAAACTCACACTAACAATAAAACCATAACAGCAATAATATAATTAACTAAGAACATAACAAAATAATTACCACCCCCGGAGTAAACTGCCCAAATATGTATTAAATTAGTAATAAAATTAATAATAAGATTAATAATAAGAGTCTTATAAGGCTAGTGTTGAATTATCGAATCATCGAATTATCGAACCATCGAATGCCCCATATACCTAATATTAATTGCAATCACAAATCATCACAGTTCAGGACTTGGCTCAGGAATGTTTTATAAGATGCAAAAAAGTCTATTGACTGGTGTTCATTTGCTAGTCTGGCAGTTCTGGATATAAAATTATTTAGGCCATAATTTGTCCTATGAATTGGAAAATGAAAGCTTCCAGCAGATCTTGTAGCCCTAGAGGGTACCCTTAAGTCGATTTTATGAAGCAGTTCTGGTGCTGCTGCTCTACCATGTAATATATTATAAAAGTTTATAAGATCTCTTCTATTATGTGGGGTAGTAATAGATGGCATATTGAGAAATCTTAGCAGGTCTGTGTCATTATAATTATCCAAGATGTTTAGTTTATAGGCTATTTGCTTCAAAAATTTATGTTCAACCTGTCTAAGACTCTGAACATGTATGCCATAGAAGGGAGATCAGATTGAAGAAGCGTACTCCAAATGAGGGCGAACAAGGGCACAGTAAAGTGTTTTTAAAGCTGATAAACCTGTAAAGTCCCGGGTGGTTCTTCCTATAAAATCCAGCAATTAAAAAGCTTTGGTGACTGCTTGGTTTAGATGCTGAGAAAATTGAAGAGCTGTATCCAGAGTCACACCCAGGTCTCTCACTGATGAAATGGTTTCAAGATAGCATTGGTTGATCTCATATTGATAAGGAATAGGCATCCGAGATCGAGAAAAAGTTAAAGCTTTACATTTGTCAGGATTGAGAGACATGCCAATCTTGAAGGTTATTCAAATCATACTGAAGCTTATCACAATCATCAGAGCACCCTATAATACAGCTCAACTTAAGATCATCAGCAAAAAGTAAGAAGTGGCTGGATGTGAAACACTCGTATATATCGTTGATGAAGACATTAAAGAGGAGAGGATCCAGGTGAGATCGCAGGGGTACACCAGATGGAACCTGTACCTCTTTAGAGTGAAAATTGCCTATTCTCACAATCTGCCTACGATCAGTCAAATAGCTTTCAAACCAAGAAATTAGTGGTCCACCAATTCCCAGTCTTTTAAGCTTATGGATCAACAAACCGTGAGAAACTCTGTCGAAAGCCTTGGAAAAGTCAGTGTAAATAGTGTCAACCTGATCCCCGTTCTCCAAGGCTCTCGACAGAAGATCCACATGTGTTAAGAGATTCAACTCTGTTGACTTATGGGGTCTGAAGCCAAATTGCTCCTGTATCAGAAGAGGCTCCACCCTAGGCGACAAGTCGCAAACTAAACCTTCAAAGACTTTAGGTATTGCACTCAAGATGCTAATAGGACGGTAATTTGCTACTGAGGACTTCTTGCCTGACTTAAATATGGGCTTCAAGAAGCTAGATCGCCAATAATCTGGAAAAAAACCCTGTTTGGAGAGATAAGTTAAATATATGGAACAAGAGTCTGGATAAATTAAAACTACAGTGCTTTAGAAATGCTGTTGGTACTCCATCAGGTCCAGGACCCTTATTGATGTCAAGTGATGAAAGTTTAGCAAATATATCGGAAATAGTAACATGGAGCTCTGGGATATGAACAATGGAGGAGGATATCTCATGATTTGGAAGTGCGAGATTACAGGTTGAATATACAGTAGAGAAATAGTCAGCAAACATGTTAGCAATTTCCAACCCAGAATCAGTTGATTGGTTTAGGTAGTTAAGTTTAGATGGAAAACTGTTATCTTTTCGTCTCCTGTTAACAAAAGACCAAAACTTTTTTACATTTGTACTGATGGCTAACTCTGTGAGATATATATAATCATTATAAGATTCCTGAGTCAATTGTGTACACAAAGATCTCAGCCTTTTAAATTCCCGATAATCATCGTTAGACTGAGTCTGCTTGAATCTTTGGTGGGCCATTATCTTTAGACCTATAGTATTTTTAAGATGAGGACTGAACCATATCGGGAATTTTTTGGCTGAGTATTTTTTTAGGGGTACATAAGTGTCAATAGCAAACAAGATAATATCATAAAAAATGTTCAACATTACATCCACTGTTTTATCCTTGAACAAAAAATTCCAGTTAAGCTGGTCCAAAAAAACTCTTATATCTTGATAATTGGTTGAGTTAAAGTCTCTATAAAAACCCTCAAAGTTAAGTCCATCATCCACTTCTGGTTTCAGAGCTGCTATATGGATATGTAGGGGCGGGTGAACCACAGGGGGAACCAAGAATGTATCTGCCAGGCACACCTTTGTATCAGAGTCCTGTGTCAAAACCAGATCCAAGAGGCTATTATGGGAGAACAGAAAGTGATTCTTCTGGAACAGATTATGAAAGTTACATGTGTTAGCCATAACCCGTATGCCTGCAGCTTCTTGAGGGAAAGCTGAGTCATTTGCTGTCAAGGTGGAATTCCACTCCACATCCTGCCATATTGCATGTCTCATATTAAAATCTCCAATAATGTGTATATCGGTATGGGGCATTCTTAGTGACAGGTCATCCAATGTTTCTGAGAATGCAAGGTAAGTGTTGCTAGGAGAGGAGGGAGGTATATACACAGCACCCAAAATAAAACTAGCTTCTCCCTTACCAATCATAATAAAAACTTGTTCTATATGTTCACGAACCGCAAGCCTCATACTTGGAATTGATTTATGAACAGAGACTAACACTCCACCACCTCTCTCATAAATATTGGTATCTCGGGAACGATCATTGCGATACACAAGATAATCAGTAAAACCTAGCTCAGCATCGGTGTGTAGCCAGGTTTCAGTTAGCACATAGATGTCGTAAGGAAAGGCAGGGATATTTTGTTCTAAATGATTTAGTTTTGTTCTCAGACCCTGTGTATTTTGGTAGTAAATGGAGAGCACCCTTGAGTTTTGGGAGATTAGTTTTTTGGAACAATTTTAGGAATGCCTTGGTAATATCTAATGGTAATATTTTCACCTCTCTACACTCGATCCCTGAATTCAGATCTAATTTCAGTTTCAGCCTCAACCTGCATTTTAGTTTGATCCGGATTTATGAAAATTTTTCTACCCTTTAATTTACTCATACAACGAATAATGCTCTGAGCATCCTCTCTATTATTTAAAGTTACTTTTAAAGCCTTATGGTCATTTTTGTTAGGCTTACCAATTCGTGCTAAGCTTTTTACATCGCTTGCAGCTCCGAGTTGAAGGAAGAGGGTATTGACATCATCCAGGTCTTGGTGGTGATCAGGCAAGTTAAAGAGTAACAGGTTGCAATATCGATTTTGGCGCTCTTGCAGTTCAATAAAAAAGTCATTATTTAAGGAGCTGGAATATGCTGGAGGAACCGGAGAACCTGCATTCACCATGGGATTCTGCCTCCTCTCCTCTTTTAGGGCTCTAATATCAGCTCTAAGTTCATCTAAAGCCTTTAATATTTTGGGGATCTGGACTAGGCCAGATTGACAATCTTCGCACAAAAACTTTAGAGTTCGTTGACCTTTCAGTTCTACGACCCTAATTTCCGAGGAGTTTAGCCCTGAACAGATGAGTTTGTGAATAGCCCTGTTGCAGCTATCGCAATAAGTCAATAGCTTGTGGTTTTCCTCCAAAACATTGCATTTTAAGCACTGCATGGCCATTTGTAGGTTAAATTTCGGCAAAACCCAAACAAAATAAAGCAACCCACAAATTCATATCACACATCACAGTTAGGCTCTAGTTAAGGTACAAAAAGGTATAATAACCATTTATTTAAGCATTAAAACATCAAATTTTTAGAAAATTAAGTTATCAACACCTCATGCCAAACAATAACATAACCTCTGCACTCTAAAAAGAAAATTGATGAAGACGTTAAAACTCTAATACAAAAACTGGGGTTTTTCCTGCTTAATAGAGATGGAACTATTCCATAAACCTTTAAATACTCACAATTTCCTGGCCTTTTCCACTTTTTTTTATACGGGCGCAAAATCTAGTTGAAAACTATAATCAATTTTTTTTTCAAATTCATATTTCTTAAAGTAATAATTGTTTCCCGAGTTTCCAAATTCATCAAGCCCGAAAACGTAAGTGTCGCATCCATTTTCAAATTCTATTAAAAAAAGTTATTTTAAAAATGTACTAACTATCCTGCCGCCATTCCGAGTTTGCCACGAGATGAAGCCCATCAAATCCCATCGTCCTTCTCCAGGCTGGAGAACACCAAAGTACAAAGGGGAGCTGATCACTGGGGAGTGACCCAACAAACCCCATTCTTATTCCTGTCAGGCTAGGGATCCCCAAAGAAATGAGTCTGAGGCCGATGCTTCCATTGGAAGCGGAATTATGCAAATGCAAGAGGTGGAGAGAGGCGACCGTTTCTTTCATTCATTAATTTATATGTTAAAGTGCAGTTGGCATGGAATAGAAAATACATGGATCCGCAAAACCACCGAATGGGAGGAAGGTAGGCGTCTATGAAGATGTCTTTAAAGAAATGGTTTTTCGTCAATACCTTTTAATTGCTTTGAAGAAGAAGACTAAGTTTTGGGTAATGCGTTGCTAATAAGAAACATGACTATTTGGATGTATTAGTTGATTAAGGTTGTAACGCTAACTTGGAGGCTTGATCACAAAAAAAAACAGTTAATTTCTAGATGTTTTAATACTGCAAAATATCACTTTGCACTTCTTTAGCATAAAAAGTACTAAGTTAAAAAGGATGACTAGAATGTCATACTATTTAGGCTCTGGTATAAAAATATCTTAAAGTAGCAAGTGTGTCAATGTTATAAGTAAACAAGCTAGGCTTTTGCCAGAAGGTGAGGAGGCCATGTTGGCTAGACTAGTTGCTAACCCCACAACTAGCACAGCAAGGATTGCTTTGGCGGAACGTATAGCAAAATCATCACGGGAAACCTTAAAGGAGCTGTTGCTCCTCCCCTATCTTACTCAGAGAGTGCAAGCCTTGAATTCCGAAGACTTGAAACCATATATGAATATGGCATAGATGAAGCAGGCTTCAACCGCGAGGGTATCATTAGTTTTCATAATACTCATGTATGAGCCGATGAAAATTCACACGTTATATTTGAATTTCGTCGTCAAAATCAATTTTCCATAAATGTGTAGACTGGTGTTCTTGGTGACCACTTAATACGACCTTATGGGTTGCCCAATAGACTTTCGGTACCTATTTATTTAGATTTTTTGCAAAACATATTAAATGGCTTGTTGGATGACGTCACATATAACACAAGAGCTTCTCTCTGGTTCATGCATGGTGATGTTTCGGCATTCTTTAGTATTTTAAATATAAATCACATCAATGAAATCTTCCCCGCTAGATGGATGCTGGTGGTGGTTCCAATGGTTGGCCAGCTTGATGGCCAGATCTTAACCGATTGCATTTGACATTTTAAGTATATGCTACACCAGTGAACAACGTGCAAGAAATCGAATATTTCGCAGAACCCAAAGATCAATAAGAAATAGAGGTAAAGGTGCATTGAAAGGAATTGGGAATATTTTTAGGATCCATTGTGATTATTGTTAGTCGTTGACACAATTATTTGGATTAAAATTGTTGATATCGCTTTTTAACCATTTCTTTTATGCTTGACATGTGGTTATTTTAGGAATATGTGGTCATAAATCTTATTACTTTTATTTTTTGATTTCAGAAAATTACAAAAACCTAAAAATGCTGCTCAGGCCTCATATCCATGCGACCATTCTTTAAGTCGCATTGCTTTTCTTTATGGCAAATTTTCCTTCTCCATAAAATATAAATTCGTTCATTCGTTGAGCAACATATATACACGGCCTGAAATAAATAATACCCAAAGAACTCTAAAAAGAAAGTAGGTCATTTCCCATCCCATAACAATGTTGCAAAGGTGGTAGATACATAGGCCTACTCGCATCGTCCGGTGAAAGACCACCCCACCAGAACTGAGAAGTGCTAAGTGGTTTTTCCGAATCACGTTCCGCTTCCGTGCTGGTTTTACAGTAGGAATATATGGACATGATGGTGCTTCCAGGATCAACATATTCCAGAGGCTATTCGGATCTCCGGGCACCGGGTGGCACTGAGAGCCCTTCATGGAGCATTTCACAGAGAGCAAAGATACCGAACCAATTTAGAGATTTCTGCAACATAAGAGTCCTAAATACAAACATAAATTCGGTACACTAACATCTACAAGCAAATAGACCACACATATTAGCCCTTACAGAAACACAAGTATGTTCTACAACAACAACAGTGAACTACCTCTATCCTGGTTACGACTTACATACCCGATTTAGATATAAGTTCGGAATATGCCTTTTTGTCTGAAGCGACCTTACATGTTACCGCGAGGTAACACTCGAACCGAATAACCTTGACGTCACGTGGCTCAAGTTCACCGCCAAGGGATTAACCAAGTTTATATGCTGTTTCTATCGCCATCTGAGCGATAGAGCCTACCAAAGTTTTTTTACAATGCTAGCTACCACATTTGACTCAAAACAGGTCGATCACCCCAATTCAAAAATAATCGTTCTGAAAGATTTCAATGCCCACATCACCGACCGGCTCAAACATCACAACCAGACCGACAACGAAGGTAGAGAAGCTGAAGCATTTGCCATCAGCTGCGGGCTTACTCAACTTGTAGACGAACGAACTCGAATCTCAGAGAGGGACGAATTCGCCGCCCTCCTGGATCTCTTTCTAACCACCAACCCTGACCAGTACAGAATTACAGTTGGTCCGCCATTAGGTACTTCCTCAGAAGGATCCACTATTGCCTCGCAAAATCTGGCATTACAATTCTGCAAACTGGGACGATCTAAGGGAGTTCTACCTAGATTTTAATTGGCTCCACGTCTTCTTTGGCACTGATGACTCGTCAGTCTGCTGCGAGGAGATTACGCAAGTAATATGCTCAGGAATGGAAGCATACATCCCAAATTCCATCAAGTTACCGTCAAAAGGAAAGCCCTGGTTCGACAGAAGATGCAAAAGGGCTGTAGGTAGGAAACAGCAAGCCTACAAGTACTGGCAGCAAAATCAGACCGCTGAAAATCGCAATTATTTTGTCGAAGTGAGAAATGAATGCAAACACAATCAAAGGATTAGGAATACACTTTTGCAATGCCCCAGTGGCTCCAGGAATTTCTGGTCGGTAGCAGAATCATCCATACACGAATTTACAAGAAGTGCGTATATCAGATGGATAACACTGAGTTCGGATTTCGAAATGGATTGGGAACGCGAGAAGCTCTTTTTTCCCTAAATGTACTGACACAAAGATGTAGAGACATGAATGTAGAGGTATATGCATGTTTCATAGATTACCGAAAAGCGTTCGACTGCGTTAACCATCAAAAGATGATCGAAATTCTGAGAGCAACCGGGGTCGACGAACAAGACTTACGCGTTATCTCAGAACTGCACCTAACGGCAACAGTCGAAATAGAACAAACAACACCGAAAGATATGTGGATTAGACGGGGAGTTCGACAGGGTTGGGTATTGTCCCCGCTCCTATTTAATATGCATTCGGGGTCTATATTTAGAGAAGCATTAGACGAGGCACAAGGTGGAATCAAGATCAACGGAACTAGGATAAACAATATTATGTACGCTGACGATACCGTCTTAATAGCAAACAACGTACAAGAACTACAAAATATGATAGATTCCGTAGTTCGTCATATCGAAATGTTCGATTTATATCTAAATGTCTCCAAAACCAAAATACTAGTCTTCTCAAAGACGCCAACAAACGTACATTTACATGTCAAGGGACAAACAATAGAACAGCTAACCTCGATAAAATATCTGGGAGTTAATGTCAACAGCCAGTGTAACCGGAAAAAATAAATATTAGCAAGTATTGAACAAGCGCGGAAAACACTCATGAGCATGAAAACTTTTTTTATAAGATCATACCTTAGTATAGAGCTTAGAATTCGAATGTTCAAATGCTACGTTTTCTCTATCTTACCCTACGGGTGCGAAAGTTGGACAATGGACCCACAAATACAAAAAAATAATAGAGGCTGCTGAAATGTACATACATATATAGACGAATGCTACGAATTTGGATACAAAAGACCACTAACAACGAAGTACTTCAACGCATGAATAAACAAAAAGAACCATCAAGGAGAGAAAATTACAATACCTGGGTCATGTGCTGAGAGGTGAAAGATACGAGTTACTCCGACTCATAATATAGGGTAAAGCACAAGGTAAAAGGTCAGTAGAAAGACGACAGAATTCATGGCTAAAAGACCTGAGAAGATGGTTTGACCGTTCATCTACAGAAGTATTTCGTGCTGCAGTTTCCAAGACTATAATTGTCATTTGGATCGCCAACCTTCGAAAGGAGAGGGCGCAATAAGAAGAAGAAGCAAAGGCAGTAAGTAACAACAACGTCTCTCCCACCTTTGGCAGACGAACGTGGCATCACGGCGACTACTGCCAAGGACAAAGCAAACATGCTCGCTAAAATGTTTTCATCGCACTCTGCCTTAGACGTCCTCCAAGGCAAGGCTCTCCACACCATATCGAACATCAACACTACCATGGCAGAAATCAAGTTTCATGACAGTGATAATCGTAAAATCCTTAAAGAACTAGATACGCAAAATGCATTAGGATCGGACGAAATACCTGCCATCGTGTTAAAGAACTGCGCCAGAACATCCGTCTTTTCCAGACTTTTTTCTCCGTCTTACCGAAAAGGGATTTACCCATTTTCTTGAAAAATCGCTCGAGTGCAACATGTTCCAGAAAAGGGCAAGAAAATCACGCCCTCAAACTATCGCCCAATTGTCTTGCTTCCCATAATCTCCAGCAACTACTCAAGTACCTCGAGAACAACAGAATAATCAGCGATAATCAATACGGCTTTCGCAAAGAGAGATCTACAGGCGATATATTGGCCTATGTCATTCATATATGGAGAAGGGTATTTGAGAACTACGGAGAGTCTCGAGCGATTGCATTGGATATTTTGAAGGCATTCGACATAGTTTGGCATGACGGATTGCTCAACAAACTGCCGCCCTTCGTGTCGTGTCAGTCTCTCTCTCTGCAGCTGGCTTGCAAGTTTCTTTAAGAACCGATCTCTACACGTTGCAGTTGATGGACCCATCTCAGACACATTCACCATTAACGCGGGCGTGCCTGAGGGCGCAATACTTTCACCAACTCTGTTCCTCATCTATATTAACGACCTGCTGACCGAAACGAATAATCCTGTTTATAGCTTTACAGATGACAGTAACCTTGTCTCCTAGTTTAGATCAGAAAAACCTTTGCCAGCGACTGAGACTTATCACCGCAGACAGGAGCAGATTACAGCATTTATTATTTTTTTATTATTTTTATTTATTTATTGATATACGGGATCAACCCCATTACAAAATAATAACAATCTTAAGAAAAAATATATATAAATAATACCCAACCATCAACAGATATAATTTAAAGCTATCCTGTAACAATATCAAAAATAATGCCATTTACTAAATAATTTACTTTAAGTTAACACAATCTTAGAATCAAAATGAAGGCGTGACGTCTATACTCATCACACAAAAAAAAAGAAAAAAAAAGATGAAATTATTTCCCTGATATGTTCCGTAAAGCGAGATAAGGAAATGCCCAAAATGTCAATGCTCTTAGAATCTATCAGTATCAGTCTCAATGTTCTCTCAATAGGTGAGTGCATCGCATAATTGGTGTTGTGATGAGGTAAAGTAAACAATCGGTTTACTATTAGATTACGAGATGGAACATTAAATGAAATTTTACTGACAAGTTCGAGACAAACCATAGGGCCATTCAAGAGCTTATATACAAACAACAGATCGCTAAGTATACGCCTTTGAGGTAAACTCTTCATATTTAATACACCCATTGCATCCTCATATATATGGTCCTCAGGAATTCTCATATTAAATTTGAAAAGACAAAAACGATTAAATTTATTCTGCCCCTTTTCCAGAGCTAAACAATTGTTCATATAATAGGGAGACCAGACCACTTATCCATAATCCAACAGAGAGACCACAATTACGTAAAACAAAACCAAGGACTTTTGAAAATTTAATTATAATATTATTTATATGAGTATTGAAGCTTAATTGTTCATCAAAATGAATGCCCAGATCTTTTACAACACTAGTATACTTAAGGTTAGTGTTCTTTATACAGTAAGAAGATTGTAGCTTTTTATTTCTCTTGTAGAAATTAATGTAATTGCATTTACCCACATTCAAAGATAAACCATTATTGACACACCACTCACTTAGCCTATTTAAGTCTTCTTGCAATAGAATCATATCTACATCCGAACTAATTACTCTATAAAACTTCAAATCGTCGGCAAACAGCAAGAATTTACTGTTCTTGAAACACACTGAAATATCATTTATGAAAATAAGGAACAGTAAAGACGAACAATGACCCACTTGAGGTACTCTAGAGGGCGCACTGAAACACTGTGATCTGGCACTACCTATCCGTACCTGTTGAGATCTATCAGACAGGAAGCTTACAAACCAAGACACCATGCAATCAGAAAAGCCAAAAAGCTTTAATTTTTCCAGCAATATAGCGAGAACGACTCTGTCAAATGCCTTGCAGAAGTCCATGTAAATGACATCCACCTGTTGATCCCTCTCCAAAGCATTCAAGAGAGTGTCATGGAACACCAACAAGTTAGTCACAGTAGACTTACCAAGACTAAAACCATCTTGCTCACTCAATAACAATTCCTTACTGCAATAATAAATATGGTCATAATAAGGCTGTCAAGAAGTTTTGGAATGGCAGACTGTACACACGCTCCTGTAATTACTTACTTTGTTATTATTCCCTGATTTAAATATCGGTATCACAAAGCTATGATTCCATTGGGATGGAAATGCTGCCAAATCCAAAGATCTCCTGAACAGAATAAAAAGAGGGTAGGGAAGGGTACAAACACAGTTCTTTAAAAAACAGTTCGGCACACCGTCAGGACCTGAACTGACCTTTGGTGGTAAATGGGAGATTTTGTCAAAAATCAATTCTACTGATAGCTGGGGATTAGGAATGGTCATATTCTCAGTGGTCTGGTGAAAAGTCATACTATTAACATTCTTATCTTGATTATATACGGTTTCAAAAAACTGGGCAAAACCTTCTGCAATCTCCTCACAACCTGCAAATACTTGATTATCATGGAACATTAAATTGGGAATTTTATTTATTGCTCTTTTAGCATTAAACTTACACCAAAAGCTCTTAGGATTAGTAAAAAGTAGTTGGTCCAAATTTGAGATATAATGTTGATACCAAACATCTGTTAGGGCCCTACATCTAGCTCTTAGACCTGAAAATAACTCATAGTCAACTGCAGTTTGACTGCATTTATAATTTTTGTGGGCAATTTTCTTTTGCTGAACTAAATGTCTTAACTCAGCTGAGAACCAACTGGAAAAATGTGGGGTTTTGTATCTTTTAAGAGGAACAAACAAAGCTATGGCCATATTTACTATATGACAGAACACTGAATCAGCTTCATCGATGTGAATTAAATTCAAAACCTAATCCCAATTGATTCCACATAAATAACTATTAATGCCAAGATAATCACGACTTTTAAAGTCATAAAAAAATTCTACATATTCTAAAGATTTAGCCTGCTGACATTCCAGGTCAATTGAAAAGTTATATGCCTCAGCTATCAACAGATCATTCCCAGTGGTAAAAATAAAATCCAAATAAACGACCCTATATTGAAATCTTGTAAAAAAAATTAGATAGGCATAAAATTGGTCCATAATTAACCCATTTGAGTTAAGAGGGCATCTAACAATCACGCCGTTTTTATACGAGCATCAGGAACATTAAAATCACCAAAAATATAAAAAATTTAATTTGTATATTGCTGCCTCAGAATGTCAACTGACTTGGACTGTTTTTCATAGGAATCAGTTCCTGAAACAGGGGAATGTATACCCCGCCAGTTATGAAGCTACTGCTACCCACTCTACACAGTAAAAATAATTGTTCAATTGAGTCATATTCTAGTCCAAGTTTCTCAGCACTAATACAATCTCTAATATAAATTAATACACCTCCTTCACGGGATTTATTGCTCGTAACACAGGATCTATCACACCGAAACAGGTCAAAAGATTGCACAGCCAATTCAGCATCAGAAAAATCATCAGAGAGCCAGCTCTCCACGAATACCAAGACATCATAATTAGAACCAAAAATAGCATGGTGCAGTTCTTTAATTTTTGTTCTTAGACCACCAGCATTAAAACAAAAAACTTGCAATGGGGCTAGTTGATGTTTTTTCTCTGGTTTCCAGAATTGGTTCCATTTGCTATATAGGGAACATCATTTCTAGATTAATTTAATTAAGTTACTCTCCTCTTCTTCCTTACGTTTATTAAGCTCATCAATAACTTCTTCATATGCTTCCTTTGCGTCAGGGTACGGTCACTTCTAACTTTATAAGTATGAACTGAAGATATATTTACTGCCCTTTGTACATCCTTAGCAATCCTACAGTTGGAAAATATTACCTTAAGTGGACGAGTTCTGGTATCTATCTGTCTACCCAATCTGACTACTTTCACAATGTTCTCGGCTGCCCTCTCCCTATCAATTGACACTAACATCTCCACTACTCTCCCTTTATCTTCCTCAATTCTGTCACAATTCCAGGCACATGTAACCCAAGTAAAGGTTAGGTTTATAGAATAATCAAGACCTGGAGAAAATTCAACCTTGGGGCGACAGAAATTTGGTCTAGTTCAATGCAGCAAAGTCCCAAGCAGCCACTTTTACCGAGAGGGCCAATACGGCGGGTCCTGACATCATTATGGCAGGATAGACCATTCCTTCATCCTCGTCAATCGGACTGCTGGGTGTCTCGATCACCAGCAATATGTCTTGACATGACCACGTTGCTAAAATCGCAAAATCTCCTCCCAGAAGTATGGTACGCTATTTCGCAACAAAAAAACTGTATACACCGCAGCAGTTGCTGTTGCTCTACAAAGCGCAAATAAGACCGTGCTTAGAATATTGCTCACACATCTGGGGTGCCGCACCACAGCACACGCTAAAGCTGCTGGATTCTATTCAGAAGAGAACTGTGCGTCTCGTTGGCGACCCGGAGTTGATCCGGAATCTGGGTAGTCTGGAACACCGCAGACAGCGATGTCCCTGTTTTACAGATACTTTCACGGCAGATGTTCCCAGGATTTGGCTCGCCTCATCCCGCCCCCTGGCAACGCTTTTCAGACAGTCACGACAGAGGCAAGAGCGCACCAGTTCGTCGTACAACTGGAAACACCTAGAACATCGCTTTACAAGAACTCCTTTGTCTGGTGCACTGCATCACTGTGGAACTCACTCCCTGGACATCTGTTTCCCCCTTATTACAACCTACAACTATTCAAGATCCGTGTCAATCAACAACTTCGCACACACACCGTTCGTCGAGCGCCATAGCATCTCCCTTTAGTGTGTGTCCCACTGCCATATAAAAACATTTCAAATTTCGAAAACTAACCGTTTCTATAGAAAACGGTGATCTTTTTCGAATTCAGCTGGTTCGAAAGTCTAAGTATCGGATCAGAAAAGGCGATATTTCCAGAGAATTAAAAAAAAAATAATAGTCAGTATAAAATCTCTTCAACAAATCGAAAAAATTCAAAATCAATGAAAATGTGTTTACTAACTAACTTGGCAGCATATATGATGAAAAATTAATTAGTTTTCCTCTAGTCGATTCGGATTTCCAGTTTTTCACAAACATTGTTAGTGAATTTTTAGGATGCCCCTGGTACTATTCCTGCTTCCGCTCGTAGTACGAAATTTAATTCGATTTTATATCTTCGTCCCGTGATCTTGAGGGATCCGTTTTATTGGTGCGCCTAGAAATGGCCTGCGCGCTGTTTTCATTTTGCAGGTGCGCGACGACACTTTCGTTCTCGTTCAGGCACGACTCTTTTCAGAAGCTTTCGTGTTGGGTTGTCGATATATTTAAATCTGGTTTAAGCCCAGGTATCTGAGTTGGATTTCATCGACAAACAACGTAGAAATTTCCGCATCGGCCATTTCGATTTGTTTTCGTTAGTTTTAGTGCTGTAGATGCAGGAATAACTCGCCAGGCGAGGATTTTGGAATTAGCTTGGTCTAGTGTCGGCAGCCATTGTGGTTGGCGTTTTGTGTCGCTTAGTCCTGCCCTCTTGTTAGGAGATAAGTTTTCTTTATTAATTGCAGATGTTTTGCGTTTCTCGTGTCTTTTTTAATTGCATGTTTGCATAATTTCGCTTTTTATTTATATCGGACTCGATTTAATAGCTTAATTGATCGGCGCGACGTCATCTTAATTAGATATTGATTAAGGTAGATAGTTTTTTATTATTATGCGGATGGCCTATTTTATTATTTAATAATTATCAAAGTAACCGTTTTCATTCATATCGGACTTGATTTAATTAGCTTAATTAATTGGCGTGTTGTCATTTTCATTAGAGATTAATTACGGCTTATAGGCTTTGTATTCGGATGGCTTAATCAATCGTACTTACTCGCTGGGCTTCGCACTTGAATCAATTAATCGTTTTCTTCCATTTCGGACTCGATTTAGTAGCTTAATTAGTCGGCATGACGTCATAGTAATTAGAGATTGATTAAGACTTTTGGGCTTTTATATTTGAACGGAATAGTCATTATTATTTATTCACTAGGTCTTGTGATTGGCCTAATTAGTCGTTTTTATTTTATTTCCGACGAACAGATTTTCGATGATTAAATAGTTTAATTTATTTGACCTTTCTGAAGCGGATTAGCGGCGGTTCTAAAATTTAACCATCGATTATTACGTTACCTTATCAAAGGCATCCATTACCTACAGCAATAAGAGGCAACTAAGGCTAAAACCCCTAATTTCATGGAAATTTATTCAGTTACCGAAGTTAGAATTGATGCAATGGAAAATTGTAGTTTTTATCTTTAATTTTACAAGTTCGGTTCGAAACACCTACAGGTGTACATCGAGCGGTTTATCGGTTCTCTCACGGTGACTTATCAGTTAATCGGATTTTTTTTTTCCGGCCCATTGTGAATAATATTCATACTTAGGTTTTATTTGGATATTAAAAATAAAATAGCACTAGCTTATTGTAAGTAGATTCATATTATTAATTAAACCCCTCGATGCCTTCATAAATATGACTGGCATCGACGGGGTCGAATCCGGTGGCGGAAGGCCACCTGATTGGGTAAATATAACCCAGGATGTCGAAATGAGTAGTAAATCAGACCAAAACACAGGCGAAAAAGTATTATCAGATAGGATCAAAAGAATTAATGTTAATAATAGATTTGCGAATGATAGTCCAGGTCCGTTTAACATTTTTGTTGAACACAAATACCTTAACTTGGGGCGTGTGCATCCCATGAAATTGAGTAAAATGTTATTAGAGCTGGGTGATGATGAAAAAAATATTATCGAACTTTATCCTGTAGGAAGAAATTTAATTAAAATTGAAGTGAATGGTGCCAACGCCGCTAATAAAATTGTTGCTAGCCAGTTTTTTGATAAACATGATTTAGTCGCTTATATTCCCTTAAATTTGACTCAGAAAAGAGGCATTGTTCGTGGCATTGATACTAGTTACACAGAAGATCAATTATTACTAATGATTAAATCACCTATCGACGTCCTTAGTATTGAAAGAATGTATCGCAGAGTTAAAAATAAAGAAAATGACGCTGAATTTATTCGCGTTCCGAGACAGATGGTTAAAATCACATTTGCTAAAGTAGAACTTCCCCATTTTGTTTTTTTCGGAAAGTTAAGATGCTCCGTTGATACATACTATACACCAGTTATGCAGTGTTTTTCTTGTCTTAGATTTGGGCACACGTCCAATCAATGTAAAGCTAAAAGACGATGTAAAATCTGCGGAATCGTTAAAGATATCGACGATGAACCTTGTAATGATTGTGTTAAAACGTGCGTTCATTGTAAGACGGTAGGCCATTCAAGCCTTGATAAAAGCTGTCCGATGTTCTCGAAACAAAAACGTATAAAGGAGTGTATGGCTCAATTAAATATTCCTTTTTAAAGAAGCGAAAAAAGCTGTAGTTAACCCATCATATGCCAGTTTGGTTTCTAAAAATAGATTTGCGCCATTACTTAACTCTAACACGGAATTTCCGGAGCTAACCTGTAAAAAAAATAATCCTATGCAGCCTACAAAAACCTATACACAAGAATCCTTCAATGACGGTAATCCAAGTAAGAAACGTAGAATTAACCAACAACAGCCACATTTTACTCAAAATAAAAGGGATTATGACTGGTCTTTTTCCGGTAGTTCCTTAAGTCCACAAAATCGATCTTTTGAAGATATTAAATATCAATTAGTAAGCGAGCTCACCAAACATGTTTCTTCAGCATTTAAATCCTCTAGCGTCTCCAACACATACTTAAAAAATGTGGTTTCTGATCAAAATCTGCAAAATATTCTTAATAATTTGGTTACAGACATTTTTAACACTAATAACCTTCAACGCCAATCTTAAAATCGTTCAGTGGAATGCCAGATCGGCATTCGCGAATCACAAATTTCTTGAAAATTTATGTGAAAACACACACTTCGATATCTGTTTATTATGTGAAACATGGTATAAGCATAGTTACAATATTCGTTTCTCAGGTTATAACATAACACGTAAGGATAGGGCCGATGGTAAGGGCGGCGTTGCCATTATTGTTAGAAATAACTTGGCATACAAGGTTATTAATTTTGACCAACGCACTAACAAATCTCTGGAAGCCTGTGGCATTGAGGTTTTTATAGGGAGAGAGGTTGTTTCATTCGTCTCCTTGTATCGCCCTCCCAATGTCAACGTAACCTGTAATGAATATTTGGAAATATTTAATAGGGTATCTCAAAGCTGTGTTATTGGGGGTGATTTTAACGGGCACCACAGCCTATGGGGCTCCACATATAATAGTTTAGCTGGCATAAAATTATTAGAGGCCATTGACCAATCACCGAACCTCATTGCACGAAATGATGGCACAGCTACCAGACACTGTTTTAATGGTGCATCTGCACTCGATATTACAATAATATCATCAAACTTGCTAAATAAATCGCAATGGGATGTTCTTGAAGACACTTACGGTTCTGATCATCTTCCTGTTATGATTGAAATTAACAAAGATACCCATAATTATGAAAATTCTGATATTTATAAGTGGTTTCTTAAAAATCCTAACTGGAACCTATATGAAACTGTAATTGATAATAAGCTAGCCCATATAAATATTGATAACAATGCTAATTTTTTAATGGAAAAAGTTATAGATGCAATTACTGAGACAGCTGATTTGATATTTAAAAAAATTAACATTTCCTCTAACAAGAGGCACTCTCCTCCATGGTGGGACGCTGAATGCTCACAAATAGCTTCAGAACGTTCTAAAGCCTTTAAAAACTATAGAAAACATATCAATTTAAACAATTTTCTAAAATATAAAAATATTACTGCGCAGTCAAAACGCCTTTTTAAACAAAAAGCCAGAAATAGCTGGTCAAAGTTTTGTCAAAGTTTAAGTTGCCAAACCAATCCTTCATTAATATGGAAGAGAGTAAATTCCATAAGTAAAGGTTTGTCCATCAACTTAACCAATAATTTAACTGAAAAAGGAGCTGAAATTTTTTTAAAAAAATTAACGCCAGATTCTGTGCCCAATCACTTTGAGGGACATCAAATTCTAAACAACCATCCTTTAAGCGAGAGCATATCAGTCACTGAATTTAACATTAATATTAAATCAAGTAAAGATACATCACCAGGCCTCGATGGTATAACTTATGCTATGATACAAAACCTACCTGTTAATGCAAAAAAAATACTCTGTTTGGCGTTCACCAAAATTCTCAGAAATGGTCACGAAAGTACGGCTTTCAAAAAAGTCATTGTTATACCTATTAACAAACACGGTAAACCTAACGAATTCAGACCAATCTCTTTGATGTCATGCATTTTCAAAACATTTGAAAGAATTATCAAGACCCGTCTTGAATGGTGGTCGGAAAATTCTGGTGTACTACCTAGAGGTCAATTGGGTTTTCGAAGAGGTAATGGTGTAACTGACTGCATTGCTCATCTAACATTGGATATCCAAAATTGCTATGCGAATAACGAGTATTTGTCTGCTCTGTTTCTGGATATCTCCAGTGCGTATGACAACGTTGATACTTCTATTCTCATTAATAAAATGATAGCACTTAATATCCCTAGATTTTTCGCCGTTAATGTTCTTAAAACTTTTAGTGATAGAGTGGTGTTTCTTCGTCTAAACAATAAACTAATTGGACCTAGAGTTGCAAACATGGGACTTCCTCAGGGCTCTGTTTTGAGTCCATTTCTCTTTAACCTTTATACCGCCGATTTCTTTACATTGTTTCCCGAAGTTAGTATCCTTCAATACGCAGATGATTTTTGCCTGTACACTACCAAAAAAAAAACTTGAAGAATGTATACAAACTCTTAGCCTTATTATGGACCGGTGTCAAGCGTATTTCTTTGACAGTGGCTTAGAACTGTCCGCATCAAAATCTGCAGTCACAGCCTTCACTAGGCACAGACTCGCATATCGGGAAACCATACAATTAGGGAATGTGGAAATCGCTTGGAAAAATAGTTTTAGGTATTTAGGTGTGGTACTGGATCAAAAACTGACATGGGAAGATCATATAAATAGTATTATTGGCAAGGTCGAAAAAAGTCTTAACATTTTGAAGGTCGTCACCAGACGGTATTGGGGAGCCGACCCCAAGGTATCGTTAATGTTTTATAGAGCATATGTTAGAGCCCTCATCGACTTTGGATCAATTTTTTATGGATCAGCCACTAAATCTAGGCTTTTAAAAATCGATCGTCTACAATACAAGGCTCTACGAATTATTACTGGGGCCCTTTCCTCTACCCCAACAAATGCACTTTTAGCAGAGTCTGGTGAACTACCTCTATCTCTGAGAAGACTTCATCTTGCTGAGGCATTCATTGTTAAAAACATCTTTGTACAAAACGATTTTTTAATTGACAAAATCTACCAGGTATCACTAGACAATCTAACAAATAGTTACTGGATGCACAAAAGCTCACCACCTCTAGCTGATGCTCTCATTGAGACTACTAAATTTCGAGAAGAAGTTGTTAAGTACCCCAAGCTCCCCTTTTTTACTGGCAAATTTAACAGTATCTTGTTTAACACAGACACGTTCTTTCCTCAGTATACAGAAAGCCATGAAATGAATAACAATATAATCAGTAATATCACAAACAAGATACAAGACGCCATCTCTGTATACACGGATGGATCAAAGACACCAGAAGGGGTTGGGTGTGCATTTTATATTAAAGACAATAATTATGGAGAATCCTTTAGAGTAAATTCCAATTCCTCCATTTTCAGTGCGGAGGCTTATGCGATTATACAGGCACTTGATTACATAATTCTGAATAAAACTTCTTCGCACTTTCTGATATTCACCGATTCCATGTCCTGTATTCAGGCAATGAATAACAAAACTAAAAACCTTTATAAAAACCCTCTAATTTTTGACATCTTTCAAAAACTAGTATTACTGGCACATTATAATATTAAAGTATCCTTCATTTGGGTCAAAGGGCACGCCGCACACAAGCGAATTTTGGGGAAAAGGTGGTCAATAATTGAAAAACTCAACTTCAAAATTATGGGCTTACCCATATATAATTTTATTAACTAGTTACCTGGGTATTATAATCCATCACCCATGTATTTATATTATTGACTCTCTGCCAAATATTTTAGTTCAAAATTAACGTTCCGTGAGAATTATGTCAATTCTAATAAAGCGTATTAAAAGATTAGTGATTTTGTATTCCATTTTCCACTAAGTTATTGTGAAAATTTTGAACAACCGTCATGGTGCCTATTGTCGGTCGTAAATAGAATCTTAAAAATGTTCATTGAATTAAATATCTCCGCAACTTTTTTTAATGCTGATTTTCCTAAAATTTGATGTTCACATAATTGATAAAAATATCTACTTTTATTTTCCTTGGAGAAAAATTATATTTCCCCGCGTTACCCCACGTTTAAATTAGCTTAGAATCTTTATTTGAAATGTCCATTGATGGATCTAACTTTTACTTCCTGCGATAATTTGCGATCTTGTCGATAAATAATTTTAAAACATGATTTACATTTATTTTCTCGTAAAATAATCGTATCGGGTAAAAACACAAAATAAATGTTTTAATATCCTTAACGATATTAAACCGATTTTTATAAATAAAAAGTCGTTTTATAGGCAACAAATTAGGCTTTAAAAAAGTTTATCCATCATTTTAAAATCAAAGATTGCGCACATAAATTATTCAAAATGGCGGATTGTTGTCATTTTGAATTATTTTTTCTAGTTGAAAGGGAGGTCGAGTAATACCTCATTTTATAAGATATCTTAATGCCTACAATCATTCCCCAAATTTAAAGAAAACAATTTCAAAATGTAGGGCTTTATTAAAATGGCCGGATGACGTTTATTTTATCCATCATAATTTAAGAAGTATTATTAGGATTTACTATAAATTTGGCAGACACATTAGAGCTTATGAGAAGATTTTGGTAAAAATAGTTTGAAACAACGGCGCCAGTTTACACAACTCTTCAATTGTTTTGGAGATATAAACAATTGAAAATCGGCATTTTCCAACTTTGAAGAGCTGTAAAATCTATGAGGTTTTGATTTGGGCGAAACGGTTTACACTTATTTATCTGACTTTTTTATGGTTTACTGTTTCGCCCAAATCAAAACCGTTTAGATTTTACATCACTTCAACGTTGGAAAATATCGATTTTCAATTGTTTATATTTCAAAAACCATTGAAGATAAGTGTATCTTCTGATAATTGAAATTATTGAGAATTTTGCGAAGAATTTAAAAACAAAATAATATAGAGGGTATTCTATCTAAAATAACAAATTTGCAGGTTTCGGATAGATCTGGCAACAATGCGATTTTGAAAATATTTTTAAAAGATGCATTGGGGAGGTCCAATAGCCACATAACAAATTTCAAATAGCTTAAATACGTGGTTCTGCAGATACTTCTAGGGTTCCATCTACCGTGAATCACCCTGTATATAAATAATGTATAAATATTTAAATAGTTTTGTATTATATTAAAAATTATGCTCTAAATTTTAAATTTGAATGATTTGTTTATTATTCTTTTTGTTCCCTGTTTACTTGTAATTTTTGACAATAGGCAATAGAGGGGTGGGGGGGAGTAGAAAATGTTTAAAAACTTAATTTTTGTTAAATATTTCCATATTCCTTCACTTTAAATTATTTTAATTTCAAACAAACAATTTAATATTATTGGCCAACATTTTGATCAAATTCGCCTGTGTGCGCCGGTATCCTAGGAAATAATATAGTGGACAACCTTGCTAAGGAAGCCATTAGCAAAGACATTACAATATTTGGTCTACAATATTATGATGCTATTTCACAGCTGAAAAATGAAGCCAAGAATAAATGGAAAGTTAAATATGCAGAGTATGCTGTCAATAATCCGAACTTCTATACCAGAACCAATAGACATCTCGTTTCTAATCCCAGTCTACAAGAAACCAATTTAAATCGATGTCACTACACTACATTTATAAGACTAATCTTCGGACATGGCAATGTTAGATATCTATTAAACAAAATGAATTTGGTTGACAGTCCTTTGTGCGTCTGTGACAACTCAAGTGTAGACGATCTAAATCATTGGCTTTTTAGTTGCCTATTTAATCAGCGTGCATCCTGTTTTTTGTTGGACAAACTTGCAGAACTAAATAAGCTACCCATCAACGCATGCAACCTGATGACTTTGTCTAAGCAAGACAAAATAATTCACAACTTATTGGTTAGGTTTGTGAGAATGGTGGAGCGAAAGCTTTAGAGAACTGAGTACCTTTTGTCTTACCCTATGTTCCCTCTCCCATTTTACCGATGGTCCATCTCTTTGTTTGTTATTTATAAAGTCGCCTAGATGGACCCCTATGGCGTGAAGCGTGTGTCCCAGTTCTATCCTATAATTTTGTCTCTTCTCAATTTTTACTTTGGTGTTACATTTGCTATGAATGATGGAATGTTTCATTTGAGTTTTAAATTTAAGTTATTGTAGTGGCTAAATGCACTCGATGCAAAGCCATAAACTAGACAAAAAAAAATCTTTAATTTTAATAATTAATCGTGCAATTAACTTGTAGGGATTCGTATGGGTAGTTGATTGATCATCTCTGCTGCGAAGAGATCATGCAAGTAATCTCCTCAGGAATGGAAGCATACATCCCAAATTCCATCAAGTTACCATCAAAAGGAAAGCCCTGGTTCGACAAAAGATGCGAAAGAGCTGTAGGAAGGAAACAGCAAGCCTATAAGTACTGGCAGCAAAATCAGACCGCTGAAAATCGCAATTATTTTATCGAAGCGAGAAACGAGTGCAAGCTTGTGATCGACGAAACTAAGGACAAACACAATCAAAGGATCAGGAATAAACTTTTGCAATGCCCCAGTGGCTCCAGGAATTTCTGGTCGGTAGCAAAGGCAGTAAGTAACAACTTTACAAAAACGTCTCTCCCACCTTTGACGGACGAACGTGGCATCACGGCGACTACAGCCAAAGAAAAAGCAAACATGCTCGCCAAAATGTTTTCATCGCACTCTACCTTAGACGTGCCCCAAAGCAAGACTCTCCCCACTATACCGAACATCAACACCACCATGGCAGAAGTCGAGTTTTCTCATCGTGATATTCGCAAAATCCTTAAAGAACTAGATACGCAAAAGGCATCAGGACCGGACGGAATACCTGCCATCGTGCTAAAGAACTGCGCCAACGAACTAACACCTGTTTTTTCCAGGCTTTTTTCTCTTTCTTACAGAAAAGGGATTTACCCATCCTCTTGGAAAGTCGCTCGAGTGCAACCTGTTCCAAAAAAAGGCAAGAAAACCACGCCCTCAAACTATCGCCCGATTGCCTTGCTTCCAATAATCTCCAAAGTCATGGAACGTGTAGTCAACCAGCAACTACTCAAGTACCTCGAGAGCAACAGAATAATCAGCGATAATCAATACGGCTTTCGCAAAGAGAGATCGACAGGAGATATATTGGCCTATGTCACTCATATATGGAGTAGGGCAATTGAAAACTACGGAGAGTCTCGAGCGATTGCGTTGGATATTTCAAAGGCATTCGACAGAGTTTGGCATGACGGACTGCTCAACAAACTGCCGTCCTTGGGACTGCCTGCCTCTCTCTGCAGCTGGCTGGCCAGTTTCCTTAAGAACCGATCCCTACATGTTGCAGTCGATGGACACATCTCGGACACATTTACCATCAACGCGGGCGTGCCTCAGGGCGCAATACTTTCACCAACTCTGTTCCTCATCTATATTAATGACCTGCTGATCGAAACGAATAATCCTGTTTACAGTTTTGCAGATGACAGTACCCTTGTCTCCCACTTTAGATCAGAAAAACCCTTACCAGCGACTGAGACTCATCACCGCAGACAGGAGCAGATTACAGCAATTAATCAAGACCTGGAGAAAGTTCAAACTTGGGGCGACCGAAATTTGGTCCAGTTCAATGCAGCGAAGACCCAAGCAGCAACGTTTACTAAGAGGGCCAATACAGCGGGCCCTGACATCATTATGGCAGGATCGACCATTCCTTCATCCTCGTCAATCGGGCTGCTGGGTGTCTCGGTCAACAGCAATATGTCATGGCATGACCATGTTGCTAACATCGCAAAATCAGCCTCCCAGAAGCTTGGTGCGCTATTTCGCAACAAGAAACTCTATACACCGCAGCAGTGGCTCTTGCTGTACAAAGCGCAAATAAGACCGTGCTTAGAATATTGCTCACATATCTGGGGTGCCGCACCAAAGCATACCCTAAAGCTGCTGGATTCCATTCAGAAGAGGGCTGTGCGTCTCGTCGGCGATCCGGAGTTGACCCGGAATCTGGATAGTCTGGAACATCGCAGACATGTGGCCGAGATGTCTCTGTTTTACAGATACTTTCACGGCAGATGTTCCCAGGATTTGGCCCACATAATCCCGCCCCTGGCAACTCCTGTCAGGCAGTCCCGACAGACGGCAGGAGCGCACCAGTTCGTCGTACAACTAGAAACACCTAGAACATCGCTTTACCAGAACTCCTTTGTCTGGCGCACTGCATCACTGTGGAACTCACTTCCAGGACATCTGTTTCCCACTAATTACAACCTACAAATATTCAAGAACCGTGTCAATCAACATCTTCGCACACACACCGCTCGTCGAGCGCCATAGGATCTACCTTTAGTGTGTGTGCCACTGCCATAAAAAAAAAAAAAAAAAAAAAAAAAGACACTAAACCGGGAAATTCGGTTGTTAATTGTTAGGTAATGCAGTTTTGTTTATTATTAGCTTTCGTTACTAAGGGAAGCTATCATATTGCGTTATTAAATGCAGATTACGTTATATTTTCGTTCATTGTTATTACCTTATTGAACTTTATTCTTGAATTATTAAAATAAAGGTAGACGCACGCTATCTATTTGATATTAATATTGGAAGGTCGTTCGGACAATTTATTTGCCAAATTTATTTAGTACGATGTTTTCTTAAGTTTATGTTAGCGCTTTTTGTTCATTATATAGATCATACTTGAACTCATTTATCAATATGGTATGAATATGATCTGTACCAGACTTGGTACAATCTATTTAATTACATTTATTTATCTTCTTTTTTTTGTACTATTGCTGTCATTTACTGTATTTAACGACTATGTACGACTATTTTGCTGTGCCGAACTCGGTCCATATTCTTGGACTGCTTTTTCCCCCTCTTTCTAAATGCTGTAATGTTATTTTTAATGGATGATGCCGGCTTCCCTTGGGCGAACTGAATCTTTTTAGTTTTCTGCATAATTAATATTAAGTTATAGTTGTAATACTTCGATTGCTCTAAAAAATTATTACGGTGTTGCTCTTTTTCTCATTTATTCTGTGTTTTCTTTTAACTTTTGGTTCATTTTTGAATTTGATTAAAACAAATTTTAATCTGAAATTTGAAACTCTGTTAAATTATTCTTTTGAAAGGAGAGTATATAATAGCAATCGATTACTTCAAAAGTATAAGTATTGGATCGGAAAACGCTATTTTTACTGTATGTATTTCCAGTACACAAATATTTCCTGAAAAAAAAATTCAAACTGCAGATCCTCAGAAAATCGTGATTTAAAAATTAACCAAGAATGATGCTAAAGTGCGGTTTACACTATTCAATAGCGAAGGAATGACACTATAAACCCTGAAATTATCAAGTTCCTAAAACATATTTTATGTTTTCTATTGACCTTCAAATTTCAGTTACAAATTATAAAGCTAGTGTGAGTAGTTGCAGAATATTATTCGGGTTATGTCTTTTTTCTGGTTACAGCTCTGGTTCAATGGATTCCCTTTAACAATAATTGATTTTGCCAATATAAAAGCTTTATTAATAGTTAACTTTTTTTGGTTGGGTATTTGTATGGTTATAGTTACTTATTCACATGAAAACAAAGAAGTAATAATGCTGATGTTGATTTTTCTATTTGTGCAAAATCATCGCAAAATTTCAGGCCCCCACCAACCTTGGGCCATATAAAAGGTGTACTTTTTTAAGGTAAATCCTTATCATCATTATAACTACCTTCTATAACTGAAGCTGCATTTTCGGAATAAGTATTACTTTTCGAGGTATACTTGCTCAAATAACCAAGAAAATGGACCATATCTACTTATAACAATAATCTTCAACACAGACAAACCGTATTATTTCGTGCAATATCCGATTTGTATGTATATACAATAAAACGAAATCAAACTTACTTGTAGTTTCATAACTTCGTAGCCATAACCAGCCGAGGCCGGAATAGCCGCTACAATGGGTCTTCCGGTTACCATAAACTTGGGAGTATTATCGTTCAGATCCGTTACTCTGACAATCACCTTGACTTCGTTAAGACCTGGAAATCCATAATAATGTAGAGAACGGGTTTTCCAATCATTTTATCTAATTTACTAAAAACGAGTGATTTTTGTTGCCTATGTATGGTGGCAAAGTTTCAAATTATTTTCGTTTTTTGCGTTTTTCCTCCGGATGTCCTGAGCTAATTTTTTAACATTTGGTAGACAACATGTGAAAATTGTTTTTGCATCACCTACCATTTTATCTTTAGGAACTTTTTTTCTGTATGACATCCAAGTTTTGCTTCTACAAAGAAGTATCCGAGTTGAAATCATCACATTAAAAAAAAAGAAACATTTGCCTTTTAAATTTGTTTTGAAACCTATAAAGCCGAAAGGCGTCAAATAATTTCCTTTACTGCTTTAGTCTTTAAGATCGTTTTCCATTAAATCCCAAACTATATTTGCCATGGATTTGTAGCGATGAGAATTGAAATTAATTAGGTCACAAGTCATTTCTCTTAGGATAGGCACGGTTTGAATTGCCACAAGTTCGTTATTCTCGGAAAAAAGATAACTTTTAATTGTTGATAGCGAAGCAAGAAGACCATCAAAAATTATTTTAAATTCGCATAAGATACCAAATAATTTTAAAAATTATTATGGTTTCAGACTTAACCCCATTCCCATTGAACTACAACATCGATTTCGTATACAATATTAACGGTTTCTATTTTCTAGGGATTATTTTATTTGTTAGTAGTAGTTTATCGTGTTATTTAGCAAGAAAATGGCAAATCAGGTCTAATAAGGCTTTGCAATAAATTACCTATCGTTGGTTGTTGGATGTGAGATGAGCTGAATATGGCTTTAAATGTGTGCACGAAGCAATAATTCATGCTATAAATCCAATAACCAGTCTTTAATAGGTAATTATCTCATGAAAGTGATAAGGTTTGTTCTTTATTTTTATGTCGTCTGAGTGTTTTTCCAATTTTCATTCTATTTATAATTTTCCACATGAAACAATATAAATATATTTTAGATGTAAATACATATGAGAAACTATATTTCATGTATATCCTTACCTAAGTTTCCTAATCTCTCATTGGTCACCGGATACACCACAACGGTCATATCGCGCCCAACTTTGTACTGATCGAGGCGGATAACCAATTCGTATAATGCCTTTTTTTCCCGGTCTGGACTATCGATGATAAACAACGTTCCATTTCTCGGATCGATTTTAAACGTACGTTTAATATCGCTGTTTTTCTCGGAGACTATACTATATCGTAATTTATGCATCTTATACGTCTCTGTTACGTTTAGCGTCAGCAGTTTCAATGGAACGGGAACGTTTTCTTCCACTTCGACTTCGTAATAACGATGAGCAAATACGGGACTTTCGGCGGACATGATGTCTTCCGGTACGTCTATGATGGTAACTGAAAAATGATTTTTTTATTAGATGTTCCGTGAAATGGTAGTTTTAACAGAAGCGATCTAGGCTTTGACTAACATCCCGTTATTGGATACCTTTGAGCTCGGGCGTTTAGCTTTGGTTTGGCTTGTCATATGGCTTAACTGAAAAAAGGGACATTTTCTCCTGCAAGGGCGAACCATAGTTATATAGAAAGGCTACTGGAAAGTGCATATATTTGAATATCATGGACAAATTCTAAATTTCTCAACGATGTCAAAGTTTCAAAATATGCATCAAGTTTCCTATTTCACTTTAAAAAATGTTGGGAAAAATTGCGATTTTATTCAATTTGGATGAAGAAATTGTTTCAATTATTGTCAAATGCTGGAAAGTAATAGATGATGAGAATAGTTAAAATTCTCGCATGAATTTTCAAAGCCTAAGTACATGAAAGTTTCAAAGATTTTCGTGAAAAATTCGAATTTGTTCAATTAAGGTAAAGAAAATGTTTAAACTTTTGACAAGCGCTGGAAAGTGATTGTGGAAAATTTTCTCAACATTCTCGTGTAGATTTCAAAATCTACATAAAATTTCCTGTCTAGGTGAAAGTTTTTAAAAGCTTTCGTGAAAAACAGGATTTTTTTCAATTAGGCTGAAAAAAAGTTTACATTTTTGTCAAGCACTGGAAAGTACTAGTTGAGCAGGTATATTAAAATGTTACGAAAAAATTACAAATTTCTCAACATTTTCGTGTAGATTTTCAAAATCTAGATAAAATTTCCTGTCTATTTGAAGGTTTTTAATAATTTTCGTGAAAAACTAAAAGGATTTCATTTTTGTCAAGCTCTGGAAAGTACATAGTACCGCAAGTATATTAAAAGATTAAAGAAAATTGATAGTTTTTCAACATTTCCTTGTAGATTTTCGAAATCTACATAAAATTTCCTATCTATTTGAAAGTTTTTAAAAATATTCATGAAAAACTGGAATTTTTTCAATTAGGCTAAAAAAAGGGTTACTTACAATTTTGTCCCAACTAACCCAAACATGCGAAATTTACATAAAATATCCTGTCCATGTTGAAGTTTTTAAAGATTTTCATGGAAAATTAAAATTTTTCAAATTAAAGTAAAAAAAGGTTTCAATTATTGTTAAATACTGGTGCATATGGCGGTATATTTTAAAATTATAGGAAAATTCGAAACGTTTCAGTATTCTCATATATAAGTTTAAAATATATGTGAAATTTCCCATCCAAAGGAAAGTATTCAGAGATTTCTGTGCAAAATTGATTTTTTTCATTTTGAAAATAAGGTTTCAATTTTTGTTAAATGCTATGCTGGAAAGTGCATTGAACGATATACTTGAAGATTATGGACAATTTCTAAATTTCTCAAAGCTTTCGTATCGGGTTTCAAAATGTATGGAAAATTTGCTATTTACAATGATATTTTTGAAGATTTTAAAGGAAAATTGGATTTTTTTTAATTAGGCTGAAAAAGGTTTATACTTATTTTTGTCAAGCGCTGGAAAGTGCATGGTACAGCAGGTATATTAAAAGATTATGGAAACATGCAAAATTTCTCAACATTTTCGTGTAGATTTTCAAAATCTACATAAAATATCCTACCCATGTGGAAATTTTCAAAGATTTTCGTGGAAAATTTAAGTTTTTGCCATTAGGTGAAAAAAGATTTGAATTCTTGTCAAATACTGAAAAGTGCATAATGTATTTGAAAATTACAGAAAAATTCATTACCATATTTATTTTTAAAATATATGTAAAGTTTCCTATCAAGGAAGGTTTTCAGAGATTTCTGTGCAAAATTAAATTTTTCCAATTGGAGCGAAAATAAGGTTTAAATTTTTGTCAAATGCTGGAAACTACATTAAGCGATCTAGTTGAAGATCATGGACACATTCTAACGTCTTCGTGCCGATTTTCAAAATATATGTCAAATTTACTGTTAAGGATAATATTTCCAAAATATTGATGCAAAAATTGGAATTTTTCAATTAGGGCAAACAAAGGGTTACAAATTGTGTTAAATGCTGGAAGATGCTAATGATATTTGGCAAAATTTAAAACTTTTAATCATTCTCGAAAGGATTTTCAAAATTTAGATAACATTTCTTATCTACACATAAAGCTTCAAAAATGTTCGTTAAAAATGGATTTTATTCATTTTAGATGAAAAAGGGTTTACATCTTTGTCAAGTCTTGGAAAGTGTACCGCACTGTATGGGAAAATTCGAAATCTCTCAACATTCTCGTGTAGATTTTCGTGCACAAAAAATACATACGTACATACGTTACATATCTTATCTAACTGTAAGTTTTCAAAGATTTTTGTGGACAATTTAAGATTGTTTAATTAAGGTGAAAAAAAAACTTTCAACTCTTGGAATGCTAGAGAGTGGATAGATAGGGCGGTTTATTTGAAAATTATGAGAAAAAAAAATAGGATTGACAATTTTTAAAATCTATATCAAATTTACTGTTTTAAATGATATTCTCAAAGATTTTGACCGAAAATGAAATTTTTTCTATTAGGGTAAAGAAAAGGTTGCCAAATTTTGTCAAATGCTGGCAAGTGGTAATGATAGATTTGAAGATTATGGCAAAATTTAAAACTTTTAATAATTCTCGAAAGTATTTTCAAAATTTAGATTAAATTTCACATCTACACGTAAAGTTTCAAAGATTTTCGTGAAAAATTTGATTTTATTCATTTAGGATGAAAAAAAAGTTTATATTTTTGTCAAGCTTTGGAAAGTGTACCGCACTGTATACTTAGCGAGGAAAGATTCGAAATCATTCAACATTCTCGTGCAGAGTTTCATAATTTACATAAAATATTCTTATCTATTTGTAAGTTTTCAAAGATTTTTGTGGAAAATTAAAATCTTTTCAATTGAGGCGAAAAAAACTCTTCAAATGCTGGAGAATGGTATATTTCAAAATTGTGGGAAACGTCAAAATGTCTGAGCATCCTCGCATACATTGTTGAAATGTATCGAAAATTTCCTATCCAAAGGAAAACTTCCATTTGTATGCAAAATTGACTCAATTCAGGTGAAAATAAAGTTCAAATGCTGGAAAGTACATAAAGCGATATATATGAAGATTATGGACAAATTCTAAATTTCTCAATATTTTTGTATCGATGTTCAGAGTCTACGTCAAAATTCCTATTTATATCAACATTTTCAAGGATTTTGATGAAAATTGGATTTTTTTCAATTTGGGTGAAAAAATTATTTCAATCCTTGTCATATGCTGTAAATTGATAGGGGCAAAATTATCAGAAAACTGAAAATCTTTCCATTATTCCCGTATAGATTTTCAACATCTGGGTAAAGTTTCTTATTTACCCGAAGAGTTTCAAAGATTTTTGGAGAAAATTTAAATTTTTTCAATTAGGAACAAGAAAATATTTCCATTTTTGTTAAGCACTGGGAAGTGCATAGTACAATCGGTATATTTAAAGATTATGGAGAAAACGAAATTTCGTTTTCAAAATCTACATATACAATAATTCCCTATTTATACGAAGGTTTTAAACGATTTTGGTGAAAAATTAGGATTTTTTCAATTTGGGTGAAAAAATGGTTTCAATTCTGGTCAAACGCTCGAAAGTGATAGTGGTTGGTATATTTGAAGATTATGAGAAATTTTGAAATTTCTCATCATTCCAATAAGAATTTTCGAAATCTACGTAAAATTTCTTATCTACACGAAAACTTTCAAAAATTTCGGGAAAAATTGATTATTTTTCCAACTAGGATGAAGAAGAGATTTCAGTTTTTGTCAAGTACTGAAAGTGCATAGTACAATAGGTTTATTTAAATATTATGGAAAAATTCAAAATTTCTTAA
Source organism: Pissodes strobi (assembly GCA_016904865.1). NCBI lineage: Eukaryota > Metazoa > Arthropoda > Insecta > Coleoptera > Curculionidae > Pissodes > Pissodes strobi. The sequence goes on from MU182089.1 coordinate 372,769, forward strand.
CGTTTTCGTGTCGATCTTGAAAATATACATAAAATTTCCTATCTATACGAAGGGTTTTGAATTTTTTTTGTGCGAAATTAAAATTTTTTCAAATAAGGTTTGTTTCGGTATTGTGGATAAAACTCTGTTTTAGTGCATGTTGCCGAAGGTTCCAAACCCCAACGTAGTAAATAAGGTATAAAAAGGTTTCAACTCTTATCAAAAGCTGGAAAGTGGATTCAGCGGTATATTTGAAAACTATTAAAAAATTCAACATTTTCTAGTGTTCTCGTATAGATTTTCGAAATCTATGTAAAATTTACTACCAAAATAAATGTTTTCAACGATTTTCGCGCTAAATTGAAATGGTTTCAATTCAATGCTTGAAACTGCATAGGGAGGTACAGTCCAAGAATTCAATATTTCTGAAGAGTCTCGTGTCGATTGTCGAAATCTTCGTCAAATTTTCTATTTATTAGGATATTTTCAAAGATTTTGTTGAAAAATTACAATTTTTTTTATATATTTTTAAACTCGACATTTTCGTATCGATTTTCAAAATGTACGCCAAATGGCTTCAAATGATTCAATATGTTGCATTTTTTAATTGCTAATGTCAATTCTCAGCCGGTTGGACATATACGAACCATATACACAGAGGGATTTTCACTTAATTAATTTATTATTATTATTATTTAATGATTCACAAGTTTTCGGCTTGGTTATACGATTCGATGCGGACTATGTCAAGCACCGTAAGTGTTATAGAGATATATATCATGACTATATGTTCAGAAACGCTCTAACTATAGAGCAGGTGTCGAGTACAACTGATTTTTGGAAGGTGATGTACTTTAGTTGGTTTAGCCCTATTTTCCCTACATATTTGTGGAGGGATTTGGGAATGATGCCAGTTGCTGAAATTACTATTGGTATGATTATAACTTTATCCTGATGCCACGTATTTTTGACTTCATCGGCCAGAGGTAAGTATTTTTGAATCTTTTCACTTTCTTTTCTTTAAAGATTGGTTGTATTTGATACAGTAATATCAATAAGGTAAGTGGTTTTTTGATTGGTTAATGTGTTAGTGTGATATCTGGTCTATTGTGAAGAATAGTTCTGTCCGTTGTGATGCTTCTATTCTAGTAGGTACATCTTAACATAACGGTGTGTATATGTAATGGGGTGTGTGTTGTACTGTGAGTTTGTATTTTTGGGCTAACTCCTGTTGAATGATCTTTGCAACATTATCATGTCTCTTGGTGTAATCTGATGGTGCCACAATTATGCAGCCACTTGTTATGTGATCTATGATTTCTACTTGTTCGTTACATAGTCTACATTGATCTGTTGTGTTTTTATCTTTTATTATGTATTTGCTGTAGTTGCACGTATTAATTACTTGGTCCTGGATGGCGATCATTAGTCTCTCAGTTTCACCGAAAATGTTTCCATGAGTGAGCCATGCGTTGGAAGCTTGTGAGTCTATATGCGATTGGTTGAGTGCTTGTGCATGCTTACCATGAAGTGCTTTTTGTTTTCATGTTTCCTTTTTTGTTTGTACTGTAGTTATTTTTGCATCAGGTCTAAATGTATCATTATTGAATTCGAGTGGTGTTCCTGACGTTGTAAGAGTTGTGGTTGCTTTATGTAGTGATGTCGTTTGTGCTTTATCTTTAAAATATTTTCGCGATTTTTTTATTTGTTCGTAATTTGCATTTTTTATATCCGTTACTCCCCTCCCGCCTTCTCTTCTGTTGAGCGTGAATCTTTCGGTTGCTGCATGAATGTGATGTATTCTATGTTTATTGAAAGTTGTACGTGTGAGGATGTTAAGGTTTTGCAGGTCTGTATCGCTCCAAACCAAAGGAGTATGTTACCACTGGTATGGCATAGGTGTTAGTGCCTTTATCTTATTTCTACTTGATAGCTCGGTTTTAAGTATTTTTGAGAGTCTCATTTTGTATTCCTTTGTTAACTCCTCTTTAATTTGTGAGTGTGCAATTCCTTGTTTCTGTTTGTATCCTAGATATTTGTAGGTATTATGTGCCTCCATACAGTCTATTGTTTGTTCTGTTTGTGTGATGTATGGTTCTTGTATCTCTTGTTGTCCCTTTATTATGGTATTTATTTTTGCATTTATCAGTTCCAAATGTCATTTTTATGTCTTGAGTAAATATTTCGGTGGTCTTTAACAAATATGTCAGCTGATTTTTAGTGGAAGCGAAAAGCTTCAGGTCATCGACATACAAGAGATGTGATATTTTATGTGTGTTTTCGCCTACTATTTTATATCCATATGTTGTTTCGTTTAGCATGCTAGATAAGGGGTTAAGTGCGACACAGAACCAGAGGGCGCTAAGTGAGTCACCTTGGTAGATACCACGTAATATTGAAATTGGACCTGTCCGTATGACACCTGTGCTTGTTTTTAGATTAATCGTTGCTTTCCATTTTTTCATGATTATTTTGAGGAAAAAGATTAGCGTGGGCTTGACTTTGTATATTTCAAGCACATGTATAAGCCATGAATGAGGTACGCTATCAAGCTTTTTGATAATCGATGTATCCATTATTATTATTATTATTATTATTATTATTATTATTATTATTATATATATTTTTTTTTCTTTCCTCGACATTTATCGGTTCTTGTGCGCAGGCATGCATCGGCCTTAACGGCAAGATGCATGCTCTGGGGTCACCTTTCTAGAAACGACTGGACAATATGTGTAGTGTCCAGGATGACAGATTTCTGCATTAGATGGTAAGTATATTCAGGAATGTTTAATTTCAATAGATTTTTCTTTAGGTTTTTAGGTATGCGTCCCATGGCGCTGATAATAAGCGGTACGACTTCCACCCTCTCCAGTTTTCACGGTCCTTTAATTTTCCTACACAGCGGTAGGTATTTGTTTATTTTTTCTGCTATTTTTGTATCCATATTGTTGTTATTGGGTATTGCTATGTCTATCAGATAAGCTGTTTTTTCCTTTTTGTTTACAATTGTAATATCTGGTCTGTTGTGTTCAATGGTTCTATCCGTTAGAAGTGTTTTGTTCCAATATATCTTAACACTTTCGTTTTATTATTATTATTATTATCATCATTATTTCTCTCTCGATTCTCGCTTTGAATGCGGGTTTCAAGGGTCATCGGCGGGTAGCAAGATGACTCTCGCTATTGTAGGTTAAGGATCTTCCTGACTATATTGCAGGTAGATAGGATGACAGATTTCTGCATGGTAGATATAACATTTGGTTGAAGCCCAAGTGATTCGAGGTGAGCAGGTAACATTTTTGGGACAAACCCCGTGGACGATAGTACTAGTGGGACTATAATAACGCTCTGTTGGCGCCATTCCTGTTTTATTTCATGCATATTTTGTAAGTTTGCTCGCAATTGTGTTTTGTAAGTTGTTAGTGTTAGAAATAGCAATATCAACCAGCCAAGTTGTTTGTTTAAGCTTGTCTATCCAAACGATGTCCGGTCGATTCGCAGTTATAGTCCTGTCCGTAATAATGCTCCTGTCCCAGTAAAGACGATGGTTTTCATTTTCCAGCACTGCCTCAGGGTTATACTGATAGTATGGCGTGACGCTATCAATTAGCTTATGTTTATGTGCCAGCTCTTGATGGATAATCTTAGCCACACAGTTATGGCGATGGAGGTATTCTGTGTGGGCAAGTGTCGGGCCTCCAGCAGTGATGTGTTGAATTGTCTCCGAGCCAGACAGACATCTGCGGCCCTTGTCATCCTCTATGGTAAGATCTTTAACTATGTATTTCAGGTGATCTTTGGTAGGGATTACCTGGTCCTGGATAGCACACATAAAGCCCTCTGTTTCAGGGAAAATATCCCCATGAGTCAGCCAATATTATTATTATTGTTATTATTATTATTATTATTATTATTATTATTATTATTATTTTTATTATTATTATTATTATTATTATTATTATTATTATTATTATTATTATTATTAGTATTATAGATTGGCAACAATAAGCGGCAGAGCCCATGAAACTGTTGCATTATTTCAAATGCATCACAGTGCTTTATTTATCACAATATAACGTCTATCACAAGTGATCACAGCATATAGTAAATGAAAACATTGTCCCAATTCATCATATCACGATCGAGTCTCTACAGTAACACGATTCCAGCTATATACCACTCGGTTGGAGATACAGTTTCGACGAAGTAGTTTGGCGCATATTTCCTTGCAGAGCTTCTGGCTGTGGCCTCTCAGTTGTTGATTTTCGGAAAATTGAAAGATGTCCAGATCACACTGGTAATGCCCACTAATTATTTTGAATGCTTCAATCAGATCACCACGAAGGCTTTTTGGTATAGTGTTGGTTAACTCAGCCTCTCAAGTCTCTGTTCATAGGACAAATCACGTAATGATACAGGGAGTTTGGTAATTCTTCGCTGAACTCTTTCCATGGCATCAATGTCTTTAACATAATATGGACTCCATACACACTGAGCATATGCTGGCGATACGGTAAATTACCACCGCGGTCTTGGTCTTATGTAGGACTTATGTAGCTTGAGGATCATTTCGGGAGAGAAATTTTGGAAAGCTCTACTTATGAGGTATATCGAGCTGTTGGCTTTTTAAGAAATACTTCTAATGTGTGTTTCCCATTTAAGGTTTTCTGTTATAATAATCCCCAAGTCCTTTTGTTCTTCCACCACGCTGACCTCAGCAGTCCCAATAAGATATTGATACTTTGGGTTATTACGCCCAAGATGAAGTATGGTGCATTTGGAGTCATTAAGAGGCATTTGCCATGTTAAGGTCCAAGATTTAATGGCCTCAATGTCATGCTGGAGATCATCAGAGTGAGTGGAGCGATTGCAGTAACAGTTTGTGTCATCTTCAAATGAGTAGATGTTAGTCTTTAGGTTATATAGCAGATCGCTGATGTAAAACAAAAATATCAAAGGTCCCAACACTGATCCCTGAGGAACTCCACTCATGACCTCAAAAGCCTGAGAAAAAGCTGTACCTATTCTGACATGGAAGATTCTTCCCTGAAGAAAATCCGCTATAAAAGATAACAGCTGGCCTCGTATTCCATAATGGTTTAACTTCTGGAGTAATCGTGTAAATGGCACTTTATCAAAAGCCTTCTCAAAGTCCAAATAAAAAACGTCAATTGGGTCAGCATTGTCATCGGCCAGCGTCCAATCCTGTAGTCTTGACAGCAGATTAGTGAAGGTTGACCTTCCAGGGAGAAAGCCACGCTGACTCGGACGAATAGTTCCATTTGCCAGAAAAAAGGGTGTCATTTCCTGAACAATGATTTTCTCCATTTAAGAAGATAAAAATTAACCATCTTTTAAGATTGCCGTATTTCGAGCTTTATAAATGAAATTAAGTCTCTATGAGCCCAGCTCTGGAAATTATTATATTTTTCCAGTAAATCCTTAGTAAAGCTACCGGACACTAGCTCTTGAAATACCTGTTAACAGGTGATTAAAATGACAAAAAAATTATCCCAATAAACCGATTTTTTTTTAAATTATCTCTTCAAAATGAAACTGTCAAAGGTGGATTGGAATCGTGCGAAATTTAAACTATCCAATCACAAATAAGTTTGGCTTCAAACATAACGATCTGGCTCACTGGCTGCCTTTAGCCTTAAAACTAATTATTAAATATAATAGATATAGATAAACATGCCCCTTTGTTCAAGTGTGAGTTACCGTAAACTGTCAGTTGTCTAGCTGTTAAGTGATAATAGATAAACCAATCCTCATGCGGATAAAGCTTGATTTACAAATTTACTACTTGATCAATATTGGTATATATAGTACATTGAATTTCCAAAACTAGAGTATGATCATAATATACTTACTTATCAACAGGGCAGAGGAACTAAGGCTCGAAGAGCCGAGATCCGAAGCGACGATAGTAACATTGTGCGACTTCTCCGTCTCATAGTCTAGTTTCCCAATGGTCGTAATTATGCCCTCCTTTGAATCGATGGCGAAGAGATTCGCATTTCCCTTGCGGAATGGAATATCGAACAAAATTAATCCGTTGCCGTTTCCAGTAAAGTCCGAGTCGTTAGCGAAAACTCGAGTTATCGGAGTTCCTAAAACGTGACATTTACGAATAAACTTTTCATATTATTTTGCTTCCGACTTTAATAATTGAGTGTCGACGCCTCTCTATGATATAATATGATATAACAAAGAATTACATACCAATTGGGCTATTTTCAGAAGCAGTGGCATAATAAACAGGAACTTTGTTTTGATACTGGTGGTTAGTATAAAGATTTGCCTCACTATTTATCACCAAATCGTCATAACCATAAAACACTGGTGGATTATCGTTGATATCTAGAACATTAACTTCGACATTTACAAAACTGCTTAGCGATTTTCCATCATATGGATTATCTTTAGCCACGACTACGAAGGAATATTTATCTTTAGTCTCTCTATCCAAGAGCCCGTCTACGCTTAGTTGACCGGTATACGGTGAAATGGAAAACGGAACTGTGAAATTATCTTCACTCTTTATCGTGTATGAGATGTTTGCATTAGCCCCGTAATCTGCATCCATTGCTTCTATCTTCCCTAAAAATTGAATTAACATTACCATGCTCTACAGAGGTGTTCTAATCAATAGATACAGCTTATACATTGTCACATAAGATAGTGGATTGCAATAAGGCAACAAAAGACTATACATCTTTACAACAATCCATTGTTCAATACCTTAGGCCACCAAAACCGGCAGTTTTTTTATTTTATACGTACCTAAAACTTTTCTTAAAGGACCACCTTCCTCAGTGTCAAAGTTGTACCAAGACTTCTTGAACACCGGTGTATGATCGTTGACATCCTTGACTAGGACCCTAACCAGAATATAATCCTTCAGAGATCCCTTATCCATGGCAGAAATGTTTAGCCTAAACTCGGATTCGGGCGGCAAAGTCCTCGCGACCGATATTTCTCCGGTGCTCGGGTGAACCATAAAATATTGAATTAAATGAAACGGTTCCGAGGAATGTTCATTAGGTATATACGTTTCGGAAATCATTTCGTATTTTACTGCGGCATTTTCTGCTGAATCTTTGTCCTGTGCGATTAATTTCAGAACCGAATTTCCTGTAAATGAGAAAAGTACATGAGGCAATTCCTCTAGTTTTGTGACGTTGATACCATCAAGTTTTAGTGAACATCTCTGCTAGCTCCAAATAGAAGAAAAAGTTAAATATACGGAAAAAAGTCATATTCCATAAAACATTTTACTTGCTTTCAAAATAAGTTCTACGATCTCAAAAAATTGTAGAAATGCCCTCAGTCCGGCAGACTTATCCCCACATCAAATCCGCGCATCCAGTGACCATATACAAGGAAGCTCGCGGAGGCTCCTCTGGATGTCCTAAATCTGTAACCCGAATCTCAAACTGGGGGTTAAGTCCTCTCCAGGATTGAGTCCCCAAACATAAATTTCTGCCCTAATGCTCATTTGCATTAACTTGCGGTGGTCTCACTGGATGCTCTTTCTAAAGCAACACAGTCGAAACCAACTAAAACTATCGTAAGTAAATCTCGCAGGTGGTTAAATTGAATTAAGCTCTGAGTGAAAACAATTTATACTAGTATTTCGTCTAAACGCGACCATTACCTACATTAAATAGCCTAATCTTAAAACACGTGTCATAACAACTTCATTATAAACACTGACCAAGACATAAATCATTCTGGTATACCTCAAAGGAAAAGACATGCGCATTATAAGTATTATCGAGTAAAGTGTAAGTTTGTTAAGTCTTGACCGCCGTAAATCCATCCTACCTAAGCCACATAACCTCCTCGGCATCCAGCAAATGGAACAATCAACATCTAGTATAACCAAGCCAAGTTTCCAGCCGGTAACGACACGCAAGATAAAATCGTGACATTTGGTGGAGGAGCCAGTCTATGCTGGTCTACGTAATGTACTAATATAATTCCAAAATAAGTTCAGTACACCTTAAATTCAAATCATACATTTATAAGCAGGTAGCAGGCATCGCACATTAAGTGAGGAACTATATGATAGAGGTCGTCAGTCTACAGAAATCTGCAGGTTAAGTCTATAGCTGGATACCTCCAGGCAGTGCTGCTGTCTCGTGGCAGCTTAATGAAGGCGCAGGTTTAGGGTGCTGCCATTTGGTGAAGGTACCAAAATTACAAAAATTTAAATTAGAGTAAGTAACTGATTTATACGAAAGATAATAATAATAATTAAGAGAACAAACTAATGACTAACAACAAATTACCACTTGCATATAAGGAATCAATGGGAAGTTCAGTACCACTATCGTCCTACTTAACTCATCGCACTCTAGTGGTTTTCTGTTATTTTTACTACTTTGTATTTGCCGTTTTTACTGTTTTTGCTGTTTGTACTATTTTTTTGCTATTTGGGTTAGGATAAGGATCATGAAAAACAGCAAAAAAACAGTAAAAACGGCAAAATAGCAAAAACGGCAAATAAACAGTAAAAACAACAAAATAAACGACTAGAGTGTGAGTGAGTAAAGTAGGAAAAAAATGGTTGAAACAAGTAAGGAGGCTAGGGATCATTGGGGTTGAGCTGGTACAGGGTGATCCCCTATAATGTCGCCCGCTTTAACTTTTTTATTTTAAGTGTCCCAAAAAAATTAAAAGTATGGTTATGTAGATACTGAAAAATACTTTTTTTCTGCTTGTAAAAAATATTGAAAAATTATCAGTATACAGGGAAAAACAAAAAATATTTTTTTTTCAATGGAACACCCTATATATGAATTTATTTTTCGATTCCTCGTAAAATTCTAAGCATATTTTATGTATGATATTATACCTCTAGAGTTAGTAGTTTCACAGCTATAAACAGTTGGAAATCGGTACTTGGCTACTTTTCACCTTGGTAGCAAGAAGATTATTAGAGATGGAGTAAAATGAATTTCACGTTCCTATCTTAGCTTTTCAAGACCTATCTGATCGTACAAACTGGCAGGCGGTACGATGGGTACCAAATCTGGTACCTCGCTACGTACCATCAGTTAGCACCATCAGATAGCTCTTGGAAAGTTAAGGTAGGAATGTGAAATTCATTTTATTCCATCTCGAATGATCTTATTGCTACCATGGTGAAAAGTAGCCAAAGTACCGAATTTCAATTGTTTATAGCTGTAAAACTACTGTAAACTCTAGAGGTATAACATTATACATAAAACATGCTTAGAATTTTACGAGGAATCGAAAAATAAATTCATATATAGGGTGTTCCATTGAAAAAAAAAATAACTTTTTGTTTTTCCCTGTATACTGATCATATTTTCAATATTTTTAACACGTAGAAAAAAAAGGATATTTCAGTACCTATATAACCATACTTTTAATTTTTTTGTGACACTTAAAATAAAAAAGTTAAAGGGGGGCGACATTATAGGGGATCACCCTGTACATGTGTATTATATCTACATTTTTTGCTCTTTTACCGTCAGTAAAACAGACAGTAAAACAGCAAATAACCGTAAAACCGGCAAAAAATAAAGTATAAAAAAAACAGCAAAAAACAGTAAAAGCATAGTATGCCTATATAAGAATATATTTTGGTCCAGAACCTGTGCTTACTACCTACTCCAGTCTACAGAAATCTATACGCAGAAATGCCCCAGGCAGTGCTGCTACCCCGTGGCAGTTTAATGAAGGCACAGGTAATACAGGTATAGGATCCTGCCATTTGGTGAGGGTTGCCAAAATTACAAAAGTTAATTAAAATAAAATAAAGCAACTGATTTAAATGATAGATAATAGTAATAATTAAGAGAACAAACTAATGACCAACAAAAAATTACTACTTGCATACAAAGAATCAGAGTGAAGTTCAGTACACCTTAAATTCAAATCAAGCGCTTCAAATTAGCAGGCATCGCGCATTAAGTTAGTAACTATATGGTAGAGGTCGCCAGTCTACAGAAATCTATACCCAGAATTGCTCCAGGCAGTGGTGCTGCCTCGAGGCAGCCTAATGAAGGCGCTGGTTTCGGATCCTGCCATTTGGTGAGGGTTGCCAAAATTGCAAAAGTACAAAAATTAAAATAAAATAAAGCAACTTATTTATGTGATGGATAGTAATAATAATAATTTAGAAAACAAACTAATGACTGGCATAAATACCACTTGCATACAAGGAATTAAAGTGAAGTTCAGTACACCTTAAATTCAAATCAAGGGCTTATAATTAGCAGCATTTTAAGATCCTTTACACAAATAGTGCACTATGTAAAAATCGACCTCTCCTATTGGTCGATCCATCTCGTATTACAATATGTCTTCGTGATGCAATCAATTTCTGTCAAGAGCTCTTATGGTGTAGAGGTTTAGACAGTTGGGTCTCACCTGGACGGCTCAAGTTCAAACCCCGTTGCACTTTTTTATCTTTTTTATAAGATCATGTTTCTAAACAGTTTTTTTCTTGATTTTGGGTATGTCTTGGGTTAGCACCTGGTTAGTTTTCTTTTCTTGAGCCCCCGTAGCGAGCGAAGCGAGCGGAGGGCCATGCGGATTGACCAATAGGAGAGGCCGATTTTTATATAGCGCACTATTTGTGTAAAGGATCTTATAATGCTAATTAGCAGGCACCGCGCATTAAATTAGTAGAGGTCGCCAGTTTATAGAAATCTATACGCAGAATTGCTCCAGGCACTGCTGCTGCCTCGAGACAGCCTAATGAATGCGCATTTGGTTAGGGTTGCCAAAATTACAAAAGTATAAAAATTAAAATTAAATAAATTGACTGATTTAAATGATAGATAATAATAATAATTAAAAGAACAAACTAATGACTGACAAAAAATTACCACTTGCTTACAAGGAATCAAAGTGAAGTTCAGTACACCTTAAATTCAAATCAAGCGCTTCAAATTAGCAAGCATCGCGCATTAAGTTAGTAACTATATGGTAGAGGTCGCCAGTCTATAGAAACCTATACGCAGGATTGCTCCAGGTAATGCTGCTGCCTCGTGGCAGTTTAATGAAGGCGCAAGTTTAGGATCCTGTCATTTGGTGAGGGTTGCCAAAATTACAAAAGTACAAAAATTAAAATAAATTAAAGCAACTTATTTATATGATGGATAATAATAATAATAATAATAATTAAGAAAACAAACTAATGACTGTCATAAATACCACTTGCATACAAAAAATTAAGGTGAAGTTCAGTACACCATAAATTCAAATCAAGGGCTTATAATTATTAGCAGGCATCGCGCATTAAATTCTAATTCTAATTTAAGTATATGGAAATCTATACGCAGAATTGCTCCAGGCAGTGCTGCTGCTTCGAGGCAGCCTAACGAATGCGCAGATTTAGGATCCTGCCTTTTGGTGAGGGTTGCCAAAATTACAAAATTAAAAAAATTAAAATAAACTATAGTAACTGATTTATATGATGAATAACAATCACAATTAAGAGAACAAACTAATGACTAACAAAAAAGACTACTTGCATACAAGAATTCAAAGTGATCTACCAGCCAATGCAAAAGGAGAAAAATCGCCATTCGACCCATCAACAAGAAGCCTTCAGAAGTCACCACCAGCACAACTAACAACAAACCCGGAAATAGTTTCAAAAATCCTGATGTTTGACCTCGGCCAGTATACAGTGAAAAAGAGGAACTCGTCGTGTCGGTATTTGGCTAAAAACTTAGCTTGGTTATACTAGATGTTGGTTTGTTCGGTTTGCTGGATGCCCAGGAGGTTATGTAGCTTAGGTAGAAGAAGGAGATGATACTAAAAACAAAAACAATGTCTATTATTAGAGCTTATTATAATGCGCATGTCTTTTCGTTTGAGTTATACTTAAATTGCCTAGATCTTGGTCAACGATAGATCATTAACACTTCATTTCATTCGGAGCTTAATTCACTTCAGCCACTTGAGAGATTTAACTAAGCGTCCCTACATATTTATTTTAGCTTCGACTTTGTTGCTTTAGAAGGAGCACCAGTGATGCATATGGGCACTGGAGCAGAAGTTTAGGTTTGGCAAGCTCAATCCAGAGATGGCCTTTCCAGAAGAGGAATTGGGGAGCGCCAGTTCTAGGATATCCAGAGAGGGCTCCACAAGTTTTCTTGCATATGTGCACTGGATGAACGGTTTTGGTGTGAGACAAAGACTGCCGGACTGAGGGTGCGCTCCAGAATTTAAATTACAACATTTGCTAACCGTTGCAAATTAAGGCTCATTCTAGACTGAATTGTTTATAAGTTGCAAATGGAGCATTTAGGACCATGATTCCTAAATAGTAATAGAAAAATAGATTCTGGACGAAGTTCCTGAAAATATTTGAACAAATGTTACAATTTTCGTTGACCTATTTGCCTCCGTGAGGCAAACTGTTAGATATTCGATAAACTAACCCAAACTAAATAATTACCATGAAAAAATGTACTTAACCGCTATTTTATAACCGAATGAAATTTTTTGTAAAATGTACTCACCAACACCAATGTCTTCCGGAATCGATATCACTGGCGACATTTTTTGTTTCGGCCTTTTCGCGCGCAAATAAGCTTGAGTCAAAACAAAGTTGGTTATATTACTATCCTTGGCTTCCTCGAAATGCCCCACCCTATTGCCATCTCTGTCATAGTCCAGAACTTTAATACCTTTTTCTGTATAAACGTGGATTTCGTTAAAAATGGGCGCGTTGTCATTTTCATCTTCAATTTGAATGGTAAGTTTCGCTTCGCTGTATAGGCCACCCTTATCCTTGGCCACTAGTCGTAAGTTGTAAACGCTTGTAGTTTCTCTGTCCAGAGGCATACTGGAGCTAATGAATTGGATTTTTCCAGTGTTCTTGTCCAAGCGGAATATTTCACTGCCGTTTCCAAATATGGTAACAGTAAATTGGCCGTTGGGGCCGATGTCTTTATCACTGACGTGGACTGGGAAGTTGAGGTCGACTTCAGTACCGGATTTGCAGTTTTCTTTGATTTTTCCCTCGTAGCTGCTCCTTTCGAACATTGGCTTGTTATCATTCTCGTCATCAACCAAAATGGTGACCTGATAAATGCCAGAGCCCAGCACAGCTCCTACAATTAAGAATTGTTTCCAGATTCTCTATCCACACTAGTGCGGGAAAGTGTACTTACCTTTGTTATACTCTGCTATCACAGTCAGCCTATAGATATCTCGAGTTTCTCGGTCCAAAGATCTTAGCGTGTGTAAAGTTCCATCGGTCGTGATTGCTATCACATCGGTAACATCTTTTTGATTGGCGATTGAGAATTTTAGGCCGCTAGTCATGTTGTTTTTGAAACCGAGCTTCCCTATCAGCACGTTAGGCTGATTCTCCTTTACGTGGAATTCGATTGGACTATTGCCAGTTCTGAAAATTAAATCATTTAGGTACTTAATCAAACAAAACACAGACAGTGATATATCATCTTTCATTAAATTCATCTCAGTAAACCAGGTGATAGGAACGATCTACAGCGTGATGTTCCCTTTTCGAAGTATGAAAATATAATAAAGCAGATTTCAGATCAAGCAATGTGTGGCATGTAGCCTAAAAGCTGCCTTAATAAGGTTCTTCCCAACTCTGCCTTTTTAAATCCCGTTTCGTCGCTGTGTAGAAATGATGGACGACTTACCTCATCAGAATCGTCTTTTCATCTTTTGGATCAACTACATGCAACGTCACATTAGTAATTAAAGACAAGTCTTTGCTATCTGTTGCGAATCCCTCAAAATCGTAATTTGAACGTCTGAACTTCTTCAATTCATCTACGACTGTAAGGACGCCGGATTTCTCTTCGACTGCAAATGGTACTAAAATAAAAATGATTATTACATAAGAATCACTTTTGATTTCGGATAGGTCAAAGTTGATTTAGCATTGAAATTATGCCTTTGGATGAATATTCAAATCAATAATAGGAGTTTATAATAGGTCCAAGTATTCAAATTATTATAATCCGGAATGTACTAACCTCCTTCATGATAACTGTGTAACAAATCAAACGTAATTTTGGTTTCATCTGGCACATCAGTGACTCGGAGTTGTCCAACACTCGTACCGATTCCAACGTTTGCCCCTACCCAAAATTCGTATGGAGCACCGATGAACTCAGGATAGTTCTTGTCCCCTAAAATTGTTCAAGAAGATATAGTGATCTAAGCTATGGAAAATGGATGTTGGAAAATACAGTCTCACTTTGTTAAATTTAAAGTACTGAAGGAAATCTTTATATCGTATATATTTCGAGTGTTAGTACCTGTGTTTTACTAGCACTACATCTGTAAAGAAAAACGCTTAATACTAATACGGAAGAAGTGCAAAACATTTCTGGATTCATGGGCCAGTACTATGCTTAATGTACCTCTGATAAAGCTTATAATTCAATTTTGTTTCTATATGTTAAGTCACTATAAATCTAGACAGGATGGGACGGAATGGAACTTCAAGGTCCTAAAGTATTTTGATTGCGGACATTCGCGAGAATTTGATGACGGAGGCACAGGATATTATAGGGCTTTATATTATCCAATATCGTTATTTTGATAGGAGGGAAGCAGTAAAGAATTCACATTTTTAATAAATGATTTAATAAAAAAGATATTGGCTCCGTCTTCCTGGGTTACTTTATATTTGATTTTGCGAGAATGGCACATTATTTTCCTGAGCGGGGTAAAAAATATCTACCTTCTACAGGGGAGACTCCATAATAAGATAGGAATTCGAGTAACTCCGAAAATAAACCGTTATTAATTTTCATATACGCTTTCTTAATTTGGGGTAGTCGTATGTACGTTGTAGAGAATGGCAGAGCCTCAAACAATCGTGAATCGTGAATAAAAAATTTACCAAAAGGTGTAGTCTGTAGAGAATAACCACCATAATATATTATTTGTACATAAAGACAGATATGAAACTCTTTTGTAATAAAACTAATCGTCTAAAACTCCAAATGGTACCGCAAAGATAAGCAATCAAAATTCGATATTTGTGTTAATTAGCGTTAGAGATAGACAGAAACATAAAATCAAAAAGATACAGAGATATGAAAATGCAGAGCAACACGCAAAAAAAATTACCAAAAAGACAAGAATTAAGATAATAATAATGATAAGGATAGTGGTCAAGTTAAGGTTAAGCAAAACGTGGAGAGACATTGCTGGTTTGTTTTTCTGCAAAATATTCTGTTTGAAATGAATAGATTTTTCAAGAAAACCCCAAACAGAAGATGGACATGGGAAAGTGCAGACGGCCGCACCAGGAATGAAATAGATTACATAATAACCGACAAAAAGTAAATAGTGCCAAGATGGCGCCGATTAGAGAACGCTCGAAAAGTTGCTCCGCAGAAAAATCGCGATATAAGTGCTGTAAAACTAAGATTTCTAGTACAATAGTGTGCATTATTTGTGGAAATGTGTACCATCGTTCGTGTGCCACCCCCGACTGGGCAGAAAAGGTACATTTTATAGACCCTTCACGACTTGTTTGCTGCCGGGAAGAAAGTGAGGTTGGAACGGACGTAAACATAAAAGACGTTCAAATTTCACTGTATAGAAGCCTCCTTGAAGAAATGAAGAACAAAAATAAGATTCTCCAGGACAATGCCACTCTGTGGAAAGAAAAATTTGAAACCCTAGTAACAAAATCATCAAAGAAAACAAAACCAATAAGAAAAGATCAAGATCAAGAAAATCAACATTCCAAAGATTCCAGCAGAAATGCCAAATCTGATGATGAGTTGGATAAAGCGGCAACAGATGGCGGTAAGTCACAATCTGAAACTGAAGTTTGCAACGACAAAATATCAAATCCTGAAAATTCAAACAGTCGAATGTCATCCCAAAATGACACTCAAACAGGATCAACGCCCCTAGATGACGCTAGTGGCTAGCAAACGTTGGCTGCTGACGTTGACGTAAGCGACAATGACATCACTGACGTTAGAGTAAACAAAAACAATGAAAATTCTGAAAATCTAGAAAGATCGTATCAAAGTAACGACACTTTTAAAGTCAATAACGACATTCAACCACCTCCTAATCAAGATGACAAATGGGAAACGCAAAAGAGAAGAGGGAACCGACGTGGTCACAAACTCCAAAAGGATGGAGCGACAGCAAGAAGAGGAGTCCAGCAGAATTGTAGACCAGAACCTCTAAGAGGAAGCAATGAGGGCATAGGCCTTTTAAAAACGGCTGTAAAACCTAAGCTTTTGTTTCTTTCGGGACTGGCTCCGGAAGTGAACAGCAATGAAGTTATGGATTTCTACAAGAACAATGGTCTGGAAAAAGGATCTCACTGTAAGAGGATTCGGAAAAAGAAAGACAAGTATCAAGCATCTTTCAGGCTTGCTGTACCATCAAGTGGGCGAGATAAATTCATGAATACTAATTTATGGCCACAAGGAGTTATTATTAACCATTTTATGAACATCCAGCACCACCCAATGGCCAGAAGACTACAACAAAAACTTTAAGAGTTCTACATATTAGCGTCAGATCTCTTCGAAATAAAGCAAATGAAATAGAATCATTCATAGTGGACAAATTCATAGATGTGCTATGCATAACAGAGCACTGGTTAAGCGAGGATGAAGTCAGCCTTATTTACTTCCAAGGATTCAAAATGGTAGCCTATTCTGCAAGAATGCTTTACACGGGGGGAGGAACTGTTGTTTTTGCGAGGGACAGTGTAGATGTAAGTCCAGCCTATGTAAGTGCATCTTTTATGACTGAGAAATGTATAGAGTATTGTTGTATTTTTATCAAATCATTGAATGTATATGTTTTAACATTATATCGTTCTCCATCGGGCATCTTTGACACCTTCTTGGCCTCAGTCGAGGATATATTGTCTGTACAGTTTAACTCAACACTACCCGAAACCCACACATTTTGTGATGTTGTGGAGAGCTTTGGACTAAAACAGACTGTATTTCAACCAACCAGACAACAGTTCTGGTGGATAATGTCTTCGTGAGTCATGATATTGAGGTATGTTCTGTTGTCGTTCTTGATATGAATGTTTCTGAGCATATGCGTCAGATTGTGAAGTGCAAGTCTAAGAGAGTGCATGAGATTCCACAAAATCCCGCAAGATGTGCAGACCAATAACACAAAGAGGACTGCATGAATTTCATAATATCCTGTATGATACATCATGGGACTCTGTCCAATAGTGTGATGACGTTAATGATTCTTTTGCAGAGTTTTTGGGCATTTTGGAGAGGGCATATGTTCAGGCTTTCCCTGAGAAATTGTATAATGTGAGGTCAGACCAGTTTAATAACCTAGGATGGTTTGACGAGGAGCTAAAAACTATGAGGGACCATATACACTTTCTAAGTGAGTTGCAGCAGCAGTACAACTTTCAGGGCATAAAGGAAGTTATCATTGAGCACAAAAAAACTTACAGAAATGCAATAAAGCAGGCTAAGGTAAGGTTTAATGACAATATGATTCATTTATCCTCGAATCCTGCAAAAACCATGCGGCAGATAAGCAATAGGCAAAGGGGCAATAAAAGTGCCCATGATGACCCTACTACCATAACACCAGATGATTTTAATAAATTATTTTCTGAAATAGCGCATAAGACTGTGAATGATATGCCACCCATTGATGGAGACCCATTGGAGTTTATTCAGTCTGTTGAGGCTGCCACTATTCCATTTTCATTTGAGAAGGTGTCCTTCAATGAGGTTAGGGATATAATTGATTCACTGAGGAACAAGGGTAGCTGTGATAAATATGGTTTTAACGTAAAATTAATAAAAACTGCAAAGAACTGCATTTTGCTTCCTCTTACCAAGCTTATAAACCAATGCAAGTACTGGTGTTTTTCCAAATTGTCTCAAGGAGGCCATGGTTAGGCCTATTTTTAAAAAGGAGACCCTACTGTTCCCAGCAACTACAGACCAATATCCTTGCTACCAATACTATCCAAGGTAATTGAGAAGTGTATGGCTATGCAAATAGTCAAGCACTTTGAGAACAATAATCTGTTCACAGATTGTCAATGGGGGTTCAGACATGGCAGGAACACATCTCTTGTAATTCTGAATTTGGTCTTGGGCATATTGGATACATTCCACAATTCTCAGTATGACTCAGTCCTCTTTTGTGTTCTTAGCAAGGCTTTTGACTGTGTTGACCATGATATCCTGCTTAAAAAGCTTTGTCATTACAAATTTTCAGGTAATAGTATTAAATTGCTTAAATCGTACCTTGAGTCCAGGTATCAGGTGGTGAGAGTTGCAGGGGAGAAATCAGCAAGGAGCAAAATCGAGATTGGAGTACCTCAGGGATCAATTCTAAGGCCCATACTTTTTCTGATATTCATCAACGATTTGTTTTCTAACATCCAAGGAGAAAAATATACACTCTTTGCTGATGATGCCACTGTGTCCTTTGCTGCTGGTTCTCTGGACGGTTCTTTGGCGGAATCCATGGCGGCACAGTTGAGAGCTGAAAGCAGGTTTTGCTCCAACAGACTTCTGTCGAATAAGGAAAAGACAGGTCGAGTCGTCTTTTCGATGCGAGAGATGGCAGGTCCCAACCAGGAAGAAGTGAGCTTTTTGGGGGTTGTGTTGGACCCAGGATTGCAATGGGAAAAGCACATTAGTGAACTGACGGGAAGGGTTACCAAGTCGCTTTATCTCCTTCGTACCATTTCAAGCAGTGTGTCTACTGGTGTGCTGAGAAATGCTTTTTTTGTCATCTTTCAGTCCCAGATTACATATGCAATACTTGCGTGGGGGCATTCGGCGGACGCACACAGGGTTTTTGTTTTGCAGAGGAGGGCTGTAAGAGTGGTAAGCGGACTGGGATATAGGGATGACTGTCGGAATGTCTTTGTTCGGATGAGTTTTTTGACTGTGCCATCTTTATACATGTTGTCTATGTCTATGTCTATGTCTATGTTAAGAGCAACATCGATCAGAATCAGACTCATAAGGACATACACGAGCACAACACCATGTGGTCCCTGCATACTGGCGTCTAAGGAGGTGTCAGGATGGTACGGGATATTGGGAAATAAAACTTTACAATGCCTTGTCACAGGTAGTAAAGAATCTTCCCAATCAAATCTTTAAAACGAAAATTAAGACCTTTCTTGCTAAAAACGCGTTTTATACATTCAATGAATATTTTAATTCAAATTTTAATGTGTTGTGATTTATTAAGTCTCGTCGACAGTTTTTGACTATAGGTATCTTATATTTAAGTTGAAATTAGTTTTTAGGATGTTCATAAAATTTTACTTACCTTCAATTAGTTTTAGTTTATTGTTACTGTAATTTGTGACTATTTTAGAATACTTTTTTGTGTAGATGTATTGACGTATGTAACACTGTGTGACTGGCATGAATAAATTATTTGTACTTGTATTCGACAAATGTTTAAATATTTAGGTGAGTGGATTTTGTGAAAACATTTCGTTGTGGTCGAGCTCTATCACTTCCGTTACGCCAGATCTATTTGGATGACGAATACTATTCGGTAATGACAATTTTTTCGATTTTTTTTCATTTTTTCAGTGAACTACTTGGACTTTTTTTTAAGTTTTATAATTCATTTATTTAAGAAAAAAATTATTGTGAATTACAAATTGTTTGGGTTAGTTTAGGTTAATTTAATGGTTTGAAAATTATATCACCTATATTATAGAGCTTCTAATGATACATGAAATTAACGGGATCTTTTGATTCATCCCACACATTGAATTATGATTTTCTTTATTAGGGGTCTACCGAATACCGATCGCCAGTAATAACAGGCATGCATGTTGACTTAATTATTATATACCTATCAAAGTTAACTACTACTCCCTCCTATCAGTAAAAAAAACCAAATGAAATTAAATTTCATGACTTGACCGAAATATCGATCATTTTCACCATGACTATCTTACCTATAAATAGACTATCGATTTTTTTTATTTTATTTTGATGGCTCAGTTTTGAAGCTGATCGTCTCAGAATTGTCTTGAGAGCATAGGAATTTTTCTGTAGATTCTGAAAATGGGCCAAAATGTGTAATTTCAACTTTAGTTAAGTAGCCTCCCGTAATCCAGGACCTCAGTACCTTTCAGCGGCGTCTGGCTAACTAACTAACACCCCTCTTCGGTAGTGTAGTGGTTATCACATACGCCTGACACGGGGGAGACTCGGGTTCGATTCCAGGCCAATTCCGTTTTAAATGTGCTATTACGAATGTGAAACTACGAATTGTGGCGCGGGAGAAAGTAATTTAATTAATTATTATACTAATAAAGGCTATAGAGCATAATTCTGTTTAGGAATTTAGATCGAGGGTTTCTCTGCCGTACTCTTTCCCCTCGTGAACTCCAGGCTGAGTCCGGCACGCTTTCATTAATAAATTAGGTGTATTAGGAATCTGTGTTTTAATTTAAATGACGCACCTTTCCCTCAAATTTCCCTAATTTTGTTACCGTCGCCGTCGGACGCATTAGGATTAAGTAAAACTGTGCAAAACATAATAATAACACAACGTAGGGACTGGTTATCTTTTTAATCTATTTTAACGGTCATTGGCCAAATAAAGACAAAGCACAACTTTACTTATCTCATTCAACTATGTTGAACTGACCGGGGTAGGATATACTACAATACTAAAATAGTTTTTTTAATCGGGTATCTACTTAATAATTATTATATCGATGTGGGATCGATTTAAGGTATACTAGTCATTTTGTATGGATTTTTTTTAAATTGTATACTTAGTTAATATAATAATAATAATACCGATTGCTGTCAAGCTCTATCACTGTCCTTCAGATCAAATTGGGGCATCGGTTTAGTATGATCAATATAGAATTTAGCAAGTATCAAATTGAGTATGTCTCATACCGTGTTCTTACTCGAGTAACCGGACCGTTCGGACCGGTGGTGATTGTGACGACAGATTTTCAAGCTCCAAGAAGTGAAGCGAAGCCAAGCCAAGCAACGTGCGCCAAGCAAAGCCGAAAAACCAAGCCAAGCGAAGCGTCGAAACAAAGCCAAGCTTTTTTCCAAGGACTGTGCAAACCATTGCGATTCAACAAGCGATTTCCACTGCCGAGAGTGACGACAACCCACAACAGAAGCGACGCGTGACGCCAAGCCAAGCCAAGCGAGACGCGGCCCAACAGCGGTGCTAAGCGGAAGCGAAGCCAAACGTGTACAAACGTTTTATCAGGATTGTGCTGGTATATGCGTACAACGCATAAGTGTATCGTTCAGGTTAGTTTTGTTTGCATTTACTAATATTTTTCGTGTTTTTCAGCCTTCTCTTTCAGGAGAGAATATGAAATCTATGCGCGTCGAGCATAGGTAGTAACACTCTCGAGAAGACGCGAGCCGCCAAAAGCGGCTGGCACCATGGCACCGCCGATCAAGAGGCTAATACAACTACCAAAAGAAGACGAACAAGTCAGTTCCCGACTAGGAGAACCAAGCAGCAGCGAAATCAAATTCGAAGTCCTGGAGTCCGACGAGGCCGAGAAGATGGACTAACCCAAGCCACGGATCCATCATGTGCCGCCAACATCCCAAGGGCGTGAAATGCGCGGGTCATCATCGGGCCAGGAATGCGTCAGGCGCAGAGGCTTTATTGAAGACCAAGCCCCCTAAAGTGCGCCAACTGTAAGGAGGAACATGCAGCGAACTTCGGGGTCTGCAAAACACTTCACGAATACCAGGAGAAAACAGCACCAAGGCAACAAAGACAACCCGGAGAAATCACCAGGCCGAGCCCCAGAAGAGTAGGAGTCCAAGACAGCCAGGTGATGCGAGGCCAACAAGCACCCGCCGCAGCCGTGGACGCCATCGCCGTCGCGCCAATCACCACCACCGAGCAGTACCGGACAAGAAGATATCAAGACGCTCTTCAAGGAGATCAAGGACTTCAACAACCTCTTTAATATAAAAAAGCTTATCAAGAAGATCAGGACGCTAAAGACAAGACTGTTAGAAGCCAATAACGAGTGGGAAGTCAATGGAAGTGATGATGTCCTATGGAGCGAAATAAACCACTGAAGATCCTTCACATCAACATCAACGAAATAAGGGGCAAAGTCAGCCAGCTCAGAGAACTCATCGCCAGGACAACGCCAGATATACTGAGCGTCAATGAAACAAAAATACAGGATCATCCACCAGGCATCATAGGATACGAGATGATATACAAGAACAGGCCAAATCAGGAACCGTACGGAGGAGTGGCACTATATGTGAAGAGAAGCATCCAATTCGAAGAGCGGGCAACAGACACAATCAGTATAGAGACAGTGGCCATAACAACGAACCACCTGAAGATCATCTCAGAATACAACAAGCCAAATCAAGCCTTAGACGAGAACGAATTAGAAGGACTATGCAACCATCCGAAGACGCTGCTCATAGGAGACCTAAACGTCAAGCATACCTCGTGGAACAACAGCATGGAAAACAGGGCAGGAACGCGACTCAGGAACTGGATCGACAGGAACGACGCCAACCTCATAATCTCGGACAGAAGAAAAAGGATTGCGCGGTACCACGTAGCCGACGCCACACTAAATATAGGAATAGCCCGGGGCATCTTCGTCACAGCGACGACCATGACGGAATTGCAGTCTGATTACCTGCCAGTAATGTTCAGCCAACCCTCGCAGCACCTAGAGTCACGTACAACTATAGGAACGCCGACTGGGCAAACTTCGGGAGAGATATCAACGCGAAGTTAAGGATAAATCGCGACCTAGACACCCCTGCAAAAATAGAGGAAGCCATAGAAGTCATCACCAGGACAATAAGCGTCGCCAAGGAGCACCACGTTCCCAGGAACCCGGACCTGAAGCAAGGCAATACGCCGTAACATATCCAAGAACAGATCGCGAGAGAAACCAATTCCGCAGGACATATCAAACGCACACGTGACCCGAACGGCAGGAGAGCCTACCTGGAGGAATGCGAACTAACCCGAGCCATGCTGGATTCATACAACAACGAGGCCTCCATCAGACCACACTACTTCCCGAGGGCATGGAAAACAGCTAGGATCATCTTCATCCCCAAACCAGGAAAGGACAGGACACAGACCGCGTCGTACAGGCCAATATCACTATTGCCCACTCTATGAAAAATCTACGAAAGAGTGCTTCATAAAAGGATTAACGCGGAGCTCCAAACTCTGGAAACTATCATACCAGAACAATTCGGATTCCAGCGAGGAAATTCGACAGCCATGCAACTTGTCAGGAAAGTGGACCACGCAATGACAGGAAACAACACCAAGAAGACGACAGCAGCGGCAGTCCTAGACCTAGAGAAGGCATACAACACAGTATGGAGAAAAGTAATGGCAACCAAGATGCACGAAGCAGAAATCGCGCTGGCAATCACGAAGACCGTCATAAGCTACCTAAAGGACAGGACAACAACAACACTGATTAACGGGACAGAATCAAGGACAAGGATAATAAGGCAGGGACTCCCCCAAGAAAGCGTGATATCGCCGATGCTGTTATCTACATCAACGACGTACCAAGGAAACAGAACAACCAGATAGCACTCTTCACAGACGACGTAGTAGTATACACATCATCCATGCAGCAGGTGGCGGCAACACAGCGAATAGAACAACACGTCATGATGATAGCGGAGTACTTCAAGAAGTGGAAACTGAAGATAAACGAGACCAATCAATTAATCAAATTCAACCAGAAGCGCAGGAGAGAAAGGACAGACATCACGATCAACGGGACACGGACAACGTCAAGTATCTAGGAGTCACACTGGACAAGAAGCTGATATCCAAGGACCACATACAACGCATCAGGAGAAGAGCAAGAATAGCAGCCAGCGCAATTTTCCCATACATCATGCCGCAGTCAAAACTGGACAGGGACATCAAGATCAGACTGTAAACATACGTTAGGTCAATCATCATGTACGCCGCGCCGGCCGGTGTGGAGCTCCGCCGCGAAGACCAACAAGGAGAAGCTACACACGCTGGAACGCGTGGTGCGCACAATCATGAACTACAAATTTCAAAACTACAAGGACACTGTACAGAGAATCCTCGGCAAGACTGCTAGAACAGAGACTGCAGGAGCAAGCGACGAAATTCTTCAGGTACACGACGAGGACCCAGGAAATAACCAGGAACATAGAAACGATGACCATAGAGGAAATGCCATTCAGGAAAATTCACAAAATGATCCACGAGGTGATGCTATAAAATCCAGAAGAAGGACTATGACATTAGGACGCCCCCCCAAACTAGGAAGGACTGCATGAAGCCGAAGAACACAAAAAGTGCAGTGTTAGAATAATCATTTAGAATTAAAATATCATGTCATTTATTTAGTTATCTTAGGGTTAGGTAGACGCTTGTTAGGTACCACCTCAGATGTGTGCTTCACTGGCAACAAGTGGGCGAATTTTGAGAAAACATTTCCTTATCGTCGAGCTCTATCAGTGAGCCCCAGATCCAATGTACCCATGTGGCTACGTTGTTATTTTGAGTAGACGCCTTAAATTCAACACATCAATTTAGTGTTATCAATGTATAAATATGACTTGTTTCAAATAGTTATAACAGGTTTCCAATTTTTGATAGTTGCTCAAACCAAGGTACAAAAATAGTAAATTACTAAAATAAAATTAATGCCGAAAAAATACGATCGCAGATCCTCGGACAATCATGAATCCAAAATTAACCAAAATGACAAAAATTGATGCTTAATATATCTTAATAAAAAAAATACTAACAATTAGCTGAACTAACCCAAAGTACAAACCTAATGTAAGCATTACGTATAACACGTCATTTATTTTTATTACTTTCTTCTATACACATGATCGATAATTTATTTTTCGGAACCGACACCGCCATCTTTCTCTGGAAGAGGAAATGACGAAGGGATTGATCAATCATTTCCTTTTAGGCAAGAAAACTAACTATTTCCAGTTCCACGGCTAGTCTTGTCTGATCTGGATTTCCTGGCTCTAATATGTTAATACATTCATAACTTATGCGGAGATGTCGCACTTACAACAATTATTAGATTATCCTCAAAATATAATACCGTATAAATAATTGAGCACCCTGTTTTCTTATACCCTCCGTACAGGGTGATCCAAATAAATATGACAATAAAAATCAAAATAAAAAATCAGGTGTTAACGTATTGTTCAACTTTTGTGCAAAATATTTCATTCATATTAATTATTTGCATTAGACTTTGCATAGAAAAATGTGATTTTTAATAAACGGATTTTGCGGAAAAATGCATCGATTTGGGTTATAAACGTTTCCATCGCCTTGGTTCACCCTCATTGGACCACCCTGTACATACGTTAGATTCTGTTTGGTTTTATTAATTTTTTTTTCTTTCTATTTTATTTCATTAGATATTTTATTTTGTTGCATTTCATATGTTCACCTATTATTTACTACTGATTGACAGATTTATAACGATGTAGAACTCCTTTTATTTATTGAATAAAACTCCAGGTTACTATAGAGTTCTGTATTAATAATAGCAAGCAATATACAAGATAGTAACGCGACATAATGTATACCTTTATAATCTATGTACGCATATCAATGCGTCATTCCGCCTTCTATTCTCTCTCTCTACTCTCTCTACCTTGGGTTGGTGTAGGTTATACTATAAATATAATGTTACAATAACAATACCAATTCAGCAACGTTGTCTTGGCCTTGTCACCCGCGCCAATTATCTCGTTCATTGAAGTTAAACAATAATATTACGTGTACGATAAGCAGACTCACCTTTATGGCTTCGTACATCAATAGTAACGACAGCTAGAGATGTTCGTTTTTCGCTCGGATTTATCGGTTGATCAGCAGCTTCAATAAACAATAAATGTTTCTCGGGGGACAATATGTCTTCAGTTACAAATATTTTTCCCGTTTTTGCCTCAACGTCAAATGATTGGCTGTTATTGGACGTTTTTTGAAGTGAATAGAGAACCACGCCGTTCCTTCCCAAGTCTGGATCGATCGCATGAATCTGCCCAACTAAATTGAACAACATTATAAATGACAAAATTTGAGTATTGTATCATTATTTTTACCTACCTATATCATCTTTTTTTGCTTGTGTAGTTATGATGAAGTCGTACAAGTTCGTAGGGATGAAAGTTGGATTATTATCATTGGCATCTAGTAAAGTAACTTCAATCTTGACTGAAGAACCATCAGCTTCGTTAGTAGCGACACTAGGAACTTTCTCTTTGGCATAAACTTTCATATTTATGGTCGACCGCTTTTCTCGGTCAAGCACCGTTTGATCTCGAACCTAGAAGTAAGAAAAGTTATAACGCATACTTTCATCTCTAAGCTCAATCTAATGCACCCAGATGTACGTGCACTCCTACTGAATTGAAATAGGGACTATATTTTAATAGGTTACTTACAGTTAACCATCCTGTTCGGGAATCCAAAGTAAAAGCTCCCGTTTTGTCATCTAACTGGTACGAAAAATCTGCGTTATCGCCTTGGTCCTGATCAACGGCGATTATTTGTAATACACTAAATCCATTCGGTAGGTTTTCTACGATACTAATGTTGTAGAAATCGACTTCAAACTCGGGTAGGTTATCATTTAGATCAATTATTTCAACTTCCACTCGGGCCAGGCCAGTTTTCAGTGGATTATCGACCTAAAATTCACGCCAAATCAAAAAATATTGTTCGAAAGTATAAGTATCGGATCAGAAAATATCATCGGAAGAAATCACCCTATAAATCTTGAAATTACCAGAGTTTTATAGCATAATTTATGGCTCCTGTAGGCGCTCAAATTTGAATTAAATTGTAAAAAGACGTACTAGTTTTTCTTAAAAAATTCATGTTTTGAAAACTAACGGTTTTTACAAAAAACGGTGATCATTTTTGAATTCGACAGGTTCATAAACAGGTATGGAAAATTAAGTTGTTTAAAAATATCCTCTCTTCTAGCGCGCGCTTTTACTTATTTTTTGCTAAATTGTTCCTAATTCTTCTTTTGTCTTATTGTGAACTACTTAAAAGTATTAATTAAATATCACCCTGTCGTAAGTTTGAACTTGAACTTGAAAAATGTTATATAAACATTCACTGTTAATTATAAACAACTTGAGCGGTCGACGGGAGTGACTTTAATCCTTAATGATGCAGCCATCAGCATTTTGTAAAATATAA
>MU182089.1:399991-425089 GCA_016904865.1 Pissodes strobi
CTGGGCAGTACACAGGTACGTCCACTTCTAGTTGTTCTATCCCACAAGTGCCTTAGCAATTTGTGATAAACTGAAAAGACTTACCTTATAAATATCAGAACAAATACCTAAATAAAAGACAACTTCGCTCACATAAACTTTATTAAAATAGTGACGTCGCTTGCTAGACAAACTTTGAACTAAGCCTCCCTCGAGAAGACATGCATTTCATATTAATTGGGTATAGTGTAAACTCTTAATTCATCTATAATATTAAACACGCCTTTATTAGTATACAGTCTAACCGTTGTTAAGTTTGTTTGTAAATAAACTTGTTACTGTTTTTATCGATGTGTCTCCTTTATTATCTCTTCTCAACTTGACGTAGTGCGTTCCTAAATCTGAGTTACTCTCCTACACGCTAAGTAAGGCGTGGCGTCACAGATAAAAAATACAATTCGTGACATTATTTTCGATCTATTCAAGAAGATTCACAATCAGCAATATTTGATGATATTTAAAATGCTCAATAATCTTTTGGGATTCATTGGTAAAAAAGTTATTTCTTAGCCATACTTATATCAAAATTTGAGATATATTTCGGTAAAAATACGAAATGTCAAGAAGACCGACGTACCTGCGATGCTTGAATTTGTAGCACAAACGTATTTCCTGGCAACGCTCTTTCGGCATCTAAATCGATCTCTCTTTCCAAAAAGAGGGATCCGTTAACATGGTCCAAGTAAAACAAGTGCCGTTCATTGCCAGCAATTATATCATATCGTATTGGCGTATCGATGGCAAAGTCCTGGTCAAATGCGTATATCGGCGGTTGAAAGGTGAGCAGTTCGTGAATTTTCATTCCCTAGTTTAAAAATATATATTATATTATATAATTGCAAAGTATAACGATAATTCTATGATAACAGGCATTATAATTAATGCAATTATGGTATAAATAATAGTAGTCATTTTCAGATTTATTATAGTAGTTATTTCTTTATATGTACCTCCAAAGTAATATGCTATGTATAGGAAAAGGAGTATCTGAGAAATCGATTAAAAGCGTAACATTCGAAGACATCAATTGGTTGAAATATGTAACTTGTAGCCAACCAATAATTGCCGATAAAAGAGAAAACGTGTTTTTTTTTCTATGGCAGTGCGTAAGTTGCTATTTTAGGTCCTAACGTTAGTCCACTATTTCGTAAAAAAATAATACAAAATGTGCAACAAATGATAAAAATCGCATTATTTACTCATATGGTTACAACCAATCGCACTGCAATACTATGAGGCAGTATGATGACTAGGATATGCAGAAGTTCAACGTCTTGCAATGAAAAACAAGTGATTATCGGAAATACAATTACAATTTTAGTTAGTATGTTGTTCGAAATGGACGGATCATCATAAAAAATATCCTTATATTGTAGACTTACCGTGATTGGATAAAATTCATGTATCCTGGTCCTATAAACACCTTTGGTAAATTTTGGTGGTAAGTCATCGTTATCGTTTACTTTTATCTTTACTGTTGCGTTAGAACTTCTAGGTGGACTTCCTCGATCCTGCAATAAGGTGCATATGAGTGGAAAAAGAGTAACTTTGTATTTTAAATTAACCGTTTGAGTTTTGCATCACTAATCTAGAAAATAGTAAAAATGTGTTATGGTTTTTATAGTTTTTTTTATGGCAGTGGCACACGCCCTAAATGGCGCTCGACGAGCGGTGTGTGCGAAGATGTTTATTGACACAGTTCCTGAATAGTTGCAGGTTGTAATTAGGGGGAAACAGATGTCCTGAGAGTGAGTTCCACAGTGATGCAGTACGCCAGACAAAGGACTTCTTGTAAAGCGATGTTCTAGGTATTTCCAGTTGTACGACGAACTGGTGCGCTCTTGCCTTCCGTCGTGACTGTCTGACAGGCGTTGCTAGAGGTGGGATGACGCGGGCCAAATCCTGAGAACATCTGCCGTGAAACTATATGTAAAACAGGGACATCTCGGCCACATGTCTGCGGTGTTCCAGACTATCTAGATTCCGGGTCAACTCCGGGTCGCCGGTAAGATGCACAGCTCTCAGTTTTAGGGTGTGATTTGGTGCGGCACCCCAGATGTGTGACCAATATTCCAAGCACGGTCTTATTTGCGCCTGGTAGAGCAAGAACAACTGCTGCGGTGTATACAGTTTTTGTTGCGAAATAGCGCACCAAGCAGTAGTAAAGGAGGCGGGGTCCGAACTCAAAAGTAGGATTAGAATCACCTATCCATAAAACGACCTGCGCCCCTTTAATTTTGGGGCCCCAGCCTTGCGACTCCAACCTAAACTAGAGCCCCAAGAGCCCCTTGGGCCTCGATTAGACATTACTAGTACTACCATCAGAGCCTGCGCCCCAAATTTGGGGCCCTCTTTTCATCCTGTTTTCAAGCTGCTTTAGCTGTTCAAAACGTTGTTTGAGCTGTTTAAAATGCTGTTTTAGCTATTCAAAAAGCTGTTTTATCTGTTTAAAAAGCTGTTTTAACAGTTCAAAAAGCTGTTTTATCTGTCTGAAATGTTGTTTAGAAACGGCTTTTTGGACAGCTAAAACAGCTTTTTAGACGGATAAAACAGCTTTTTGAATAGCTAAAACAACTTTTTGAACAGCTAAAACAGCTTTTTAGACATATAAAACAGCTTTTTGAACGGCTAAAACAGGATAAAAAGAGAGCCCCAAATTTGGGGGCTCAGGCTCTGAAGTAATACTAGTAGGGTATAATGGGGGCCCAAGGGGCTCTTGGGGCACTGGTTTAGGTTGGAGTCGCATAGCTGGGGCCCCAAAATTGAAGGGGCGCAGGCCGCTGTATGGATAGGTGATTCTAGCCTTACTTTTGAGTTCGGACCCCGCCTCCTTTACTACTCCAAGCTTCTGGGAGGCTGATTTTGCGATGTCAGCAACGTGTTCATGCCAGGACGTATAGCTGCTGAACGAGACACCCAGTGGTCCGATTGAAGAAGATGAAGGAATGGTCGATCCAGCAATAATAATGTCAGCCCGCCATATTGGCCCTCTTGGTAAACGCGGATGCTTGGGTCTTTGCTGCATTCAACTGGACCAAATTTCTGTCGCTCCAAGTTAAAACTTTCTCGAGGTCTTGATGAATTGCTGTAATCTGCTCCTGTCTGCGGTGATAAGTCTCAGTCGCTGGTAAAACTTTTTCTGATCTAAATTGGGAGAGAAGGGTACTGTCATCTGCAAAACTGTAAACAGGATTATTCGTTTCGATCAGCAGGTCATTAATATAGATGAGGAACAGAGTTGGTGAAAGTATTGCGCCCTGAGGCACACGCGCGCTAATGTGTCCATCAACTGCAACATGCAGAGATCGGTTATTAAGGAAACTGGCAAGCCAGCTGCAGAGAGGCTGGCAGTCTGAAGGACGGCAGTTTGTTGAGCAATCCGTCATGCGAAACTCTATCGAATGCCTTCGAAATATCCAACGCAATCGCTCGAGACTCTCCTTAGTTCTTAATTGCCCTACTTCATATAAGAGTGGCATAGGCCAATATATCTCCTGTCGATCTCTCTTTGCGAAAGCCGTATTGATTATCGCTGATTATTCTGTTGTTCTCGAGGTACTTGAGTAGTTGCTGATTGACTACACGTTCCATGACTTTGGAGATTATGGGAAGCAAGGTAATTAGGCGATAGTTTGAGGGCGTGGTTTTCTTGCCTTCTTTTGGAACAGGTTGTACTTGAGCGACTTTCCAAGAAGATGAGTATATCCCTTTTCGATAAGACAAGCAAAAAAAAAAGTCTGGAAAAACGTGTGTTAGTTCGTTGGCGCAGTTCTTTAACATGATGGCAGATATTTCGTCCGGTCCTGATGCCTTTGGCGTATCTAGTTCTTTAAGGATTTTATGAATATCACGGTGAAACTTGACTTCTGCCATGGTAGTGTTGATGTTCGATATGGGAGGAGAACCTTGCCTTGGGGGACGTCTAAGGTAAAGTGCGATGAAAAAATTTTGGCGAGCATGTTTGCTTTTTCCTTGGCTGTAGTTGCCGTAATGCCAGGTTCGTCTGTCAAAGGTGGGAGAGACGTTTTTGTAAAGTTATGACTTACTGTCTTTGCTACCGACCAGAAATTCCTGGAGCCACTGGGACATTGCAAAAGTTTCTTCCTGATCCTTTGATTGTGTTTGTCCTTAGTTTCGTCGATAGCGTGTGTTGTAATGTATGTAGTAACGTCACATTGTTTTGAGCCTTTCGACTCTCGAAACTCCAAGAGATATCGTTGCCACCTTTGACTAGAAAGGATACGGCCTTAGAGGCGTTCAGGCATAGACCAACGGCTGGTAGCTTCGCACCATAGCCCGCTCGAGCTAGTGCGTGAACCAAATGTCCGAACCTGCGGTTCCTCTCGTACTAAGCAGGATAACTATCGCAATGACGAGTCATCAGTAGGGTAAAACTAACCCGTCTCACGACGGTCTAAACCCAGCTCAGCTGAACACGAGACAGCTCAGATTTAGGCGAAAATCGGGACTCGGGGGTTTTCGGGGTCGGGAAAAACGAATTTCGACATAAAAAACTGTGGCCTCTAGGGGGTAGGTTCCGCGAAAAAAAAAATCGATTTTATCGGTGGATTTCGACGAAAGTTGGTGTGGTAGTTCGGACGGGCACCGTTTAAAAGGAAACAAATTTTGGAACCTAGGGGCCCTTATTTAGGGGCTGAGGTGCTCCCGCGGAGTCAGAGGACTGAAATTTTAGCTAGGGGGGTTTTCGACGACGCCGAGTTCGAATCTGACCTCGGAGGGAACCTGCCTCCGATAGGTTCCGCAGTAGGAGTCGGACGAAGTCGAAAAATAAATTTTTCGGAACGAGACCCAAAAAATGTCCTCCGTACCTATTTCGAGAACGCTCGCCCCATAGGTTTCAAGTGTGGAAAATCGTGGTTTTCGACCCCTAAATATTATTTCGAAGAAAAACGCTTTCGTAGCTCTTTTTATATTTAGGAGAAGGTTTTTTTCGTATTTAGAACCTACCGGAAATTTGGCTCCTACCGGCTTATTTTGACCTAAATTTCGAGCTAGCGAGTTCGTATTCGGCAGAAGGGCATCGGCCCGAACCCCCACCTAAAATTTTAAGTCGCTAAGTCTCCTAGGGGCTCCTAAATAGGGACTCTTGGTGTCGTTCGACCTGGAGGGTTAAAATTCGGGTTAGTGGGGTTCTCGACGACGCCCAGTTCGAATCCGACCTCGGCGGGAACCTATCGCCGATAGATTCCGCGGTAGGGGCCGAAAATAATAGAAATCTTTCGATATCAAAAATTTTTGAGGTTGAGTCGTGTCCTTTCGTCCCTTGAAATATAACCCCAGATCGGCACCTAAATCGGTGGAACCTATCCGGCGAATAGACGCCCGCGCGGTTTTTAACCGGTAGGTTCCGGTATAAGGAGATGACCTGCAGGGTCTGTATTTTCATGGTAGATGTACCACGTGGGGGGCTACCTGGAATTAAATCGGGGATGCCGGGACTCGATTTTAAGGGGGGATTTTGGGGGTAATATGGAAATCGCGCGATTTTTTGCGATTTCTGGCTAAACGGGAGCTCGGAGCGAAATTCTGACGAAACTAGGCTCTGTGTGCAGACCCTAGTCAGATAAGTTCGTGGGTATTATTCAACCTATGCATATCAGACTTACCAGCCACAGAGGGGAAACATTTTGTTACATGGACGACATAGCACTGGCCATCAGACACAAATCTCTTGATGCTGCGGAAGCTATTCTCAACGACCTTGCCGTCTTACACACATACTTTAAGAAATGGAGGCTAGTACCAAACCCTATCAAAACTGAGGCATCGACATTTCACCTAAATAACAAAATGGCAAATGCACAAATAGAAGGGGACCACCTTGAAACACAACAGGCACCCTAAGAGTCTAGGGATGACCTTGGACTGCACGCTCACTTATCGGAAACACCTGAAGAATACCGCGGCGAAAATGGCAACCCGAACTGACATAATTCAGAAATTATGCGGAACCTCGTGGGGAGCAACTGCAACAACATTACGCACCTCATCCCTAGCCCTTGTTCTTTTCGTAGCTGAATACTGTGCTCCGGTGTGGATTAACAGCTTCCATTCTAGACTTGTCGACAGGCAGCTGAATGGCACAATGAGGCTGATATCTGGTGCCATCAGTCACACTACCAATTCATGAAGTTCTCCCACACTTGAGAAACAGAAGACTAAAGTCCAGGAAACCGTCACTATACTTGGCTGAGTCACTCCAAAATGACGGCTATGACCCTGGGGATCAATGGGCGCGCGACTGGACTAGACAAACAAGTGATGTCCTGCAAAACTGGTTCACGACTTATAACTACAATATCCCAGGAATCGACCTAAACCATAGGCAATGGTCAACATTAAACCGGGTGCGCACAGGACATGGAAGATGCGCAGATGGGGGAAAACAGCTGTCACCGGAATGCGACTCGTAGTGAGTGTGCCTTACGTTCATACTCGGGAAGCTGGTGTGACTTCGCGGAGGCCTCTGCACTGGCGTTGGAATGGTTAGCAAATCTGGACATTGAAATATAAAAATTTTATTGATTTTTTGTGTAATTTGCTCATGTTTGTAAATCTGTACTTGTTTTATACAATGTATGTAAGGCCATACGCTAAATAAATAAAAATGGTGGATCCTTCTGTAGAAGTAGCAATTCACAAACCGTTGTAATAAGTTTCTGGTCGGAAGTACGTATTGGCAGACTAATTGTAATTGTGTACTGGTCAGGACTGGTGGTTAGAAAAAGATCCAGAAGGGCGGCGAATTCGCCCCTCCCTGAGATTAGAGTCGGTTCGTCTACAAGTTGAGTAAGCCCGCAGCTGATGGCAAATGCTTCAGCTTTTTCACCTTCGTTGTCGGTCTTATGATGTTTGAGCCAGTTGGTGTTGTGGGGATTCAAATGTCCCAGAACGCTTATTTCTGAATTGGGATGATCAACCTGTATCGAGGCAAAAGTGGTAGCTAGTGTTGGGGCTAAAGCTTTGGTAGGCTGGCGGTGGACTTAAGCCACATGATGTCAAGGTTGTTCGGTTCGAGCAGCGAGTGATTCCTCGTGGTGACATGAAAGGTCGCTTCGGACAAAAAGGCATATTCCGAACTTATGTCTAACCTGTATCTTTGCTGTCTGTGAAATGCGGAATGAAGGGCTCCCAGGGCCACCCGGTGCCCGGAGATCTGAATGGCTGGAGACTTTGTCTCCGGAATATTTTGATCCTGGAGGCACCATCATGTCCATATATTCCTACTGTGGAACCCGGAACCGCCAGCGCGGAATCGGAACGTGATTCGAACAAACCCACTTAGCACTTCCCAGTTCTGGTGGGGGTGGCTTTTCACCGGACTATGTGAGTAGGCCTATGCCTATACCACCTAGGGCCGCTTCCACTGGAAGCATTGACCTCAGACTCATTCCTATTACAATATTTTCTTCTGCTGAACATTCGTTGAACCTTCAGATCCAAACATGAAATCGGTTTAAAATACTGTTTAATTGGTATCTTTTCATTGTATCAAAAGTTGCGTTTTTAATAATTAAAATATATATGAATTGATATAAAATTAAGGCATATACATTAATTTGTATAGCCATTTTAATTAATTGCCATCGGTCTAACGAAACTAGCTTTAATTATTAATTGTTACTTCCTAGAATACAATTTGGCAACATTGAGGTGACAGCAGTCCTTATGAATGGAGATGCATAAGGCCTTTGCAAATACTGGCAATCACTGAAATGCGAAAACACAACAATAAATTGATAATAAATAAAATTACTATTCATTGAAATTGAAATTGTTCCGTCTATGAAAATTATTGTGTAATAATTTTACGAAATGTATGTATAATTAATTGAACAATTTTGATTATTTTTAAAAAATTTTAAAATTTAATAGGTGCCTATTAAGCATATTAAAAATCCTAGAAAAAGGAAAACTGTGTTACGTGATAGTTTATTTTTATCTCATTTTAAATATTGTGATAGTGTTTACGGCCCATTCTTAGACATAATTTAGAAAATGTAAAATTACTTTATATGTCTAATGTATGGTATAGGACATATAGGCATAGGCATGGGGTTTCTCAGAAATTGGAAAAATTACGACGATTTAACATATCTCAGCAGCGTACTCTGGGACTCAATCTGTTTACTTTATAAAATTATAAAATTTAAAACCCCTCCGTCCCTCTTTGACTCTTTGAAAGACTAAAAATTAGGTCTGATGTCCATAATTTAAATCTGCGACAATTTATTATAGTCGAACAGGCTTATTCATCGAAAAGAGTAAAAATGACATCCCAACTAATAGATATCCAATAGTTTCCTGGTTGAAATCAGCAGCTTACATTTGTAATTCTTGGCACAAAATGCCTGTTTTCATCCTGTTTTATCTCTTGCCCGAAACTAGTAAATATTAACTTACCGATGCGGTAACGGTTAAACCAAACTCCCGGTCTCCTGCGTCGAAGTCCAACGTTCTGCGTAGGACGATGTCGGGCTGATGGCTGCTCTCCAAGGCGAATTTTCCGCGTTCATTTCCTGCGACTATCGCAAATTGCACGTCGGAATTGGGCGTATTCGGTTTATCACGATCGATCGCGCGGATGTCGCGAAATAAGGTCAGGCCTGCAACAATAAATAATATAACTAGTGGTTATTGCCATAAAATTAGAGTTACCACACGTCCGGATTTTGCCCAAGCCTCCGGAACACCAAAAAAATATAGAATAATAACAGTTCTGAAAAATTTAGTCATTTAAAAACCGTCGATAAACGCTGCAGTGTAAAATCGCCCTTAGCGGCTAAAGTCAATGAAAACGGCGGCGGCTGCGCGGTGCCGGGATTTCGGTGAATCACCGAAATCCAAACAAGCATTTGTTGTTTGTTTTAATAGTAAAATGGGATTAATTAATTAGTAGTAAATAAATAATCTGATAAATATCACATTTTCCAGAAGACATTTTATAACGTCCGGATTTTTTTAAAACTTGTCTTGGCTGGAAATCTTTTCATCTGATCGGCAATTCTACATAAAACGTCAGAAATAGGGATGCCAAAAATATTTTGGTAAATCGATATGTCGAAACTCAATATATCGATTAATCATTAAACTGCAGTCTTTTAAGCCACTGTAATTATAACCTAGTTTTATCCGAAGTGATCCGAAAAACAAAAGTTTTGTAAATCTTTTTCCAGTTAAACACGAATGATTTTTTGTTGCTGTTGCAGCAGCTTCTAAAAATAATGGTTCGCTGTCTAAATCAGTTTCATCTCCTCCCACTGCTCCAATGTATTTTCCTTAAAACTAAAGCATGGCATAGACAAATACATATCATCTGGTTCCTCATCCTTTTTGGTATTTGGTCCAGGTCAGATTGGCCTGTAGGTATAGGCATTTTCCGGTGCCATCCGATATTCAGCCTCTTTTTCCGGTTGATTATGGATTGCGTGTTTCGATATATATCGAGAAATTAATCGATATTTTTTTCGATATATCGATTATATTTATCAATATAAATATTGGGCGCAGCACTTGGGCGATACAAACAAATTAATTTTATTAATTGCTTTAAGCCATAAAGGTGTAGGTGGCTAATTAACTGTATAATTACCCATAAGTAAGGTAGTGGACTGTATTAAGATAGGGAGGGTGGGGGTTTTACACATAGTTATGAATTCAAACCAGGTAGGGTATGTTAACGTACTTTAATAATGCAATTATGCATTTGCAATTGATGCAAAAATATATACAATTTATACACTAATTTCACGCATTCATTCATTCATTCACATAGAAAAATATACAAAAGTTTTCTTAATTATTAATATCTACTAAAAAGTCTTGATTTGTTAATTTAAAATTAAACTTTTGTCTTTAAAATTCCAACTTTCCTTTCACCCTACAAAATACCTTGATATTCTATTTTGGCTCCTGTTATCGTACTCAGGGGTAGCCCATTAGACTTCACACATTGGATTTATGTATTTGCTTTGCTGGGATTGGAATGGCTTGCCTTTACTGCCAGTTTGCATGCGCCATTTTACTGATTTTATTCGACTACAAGGGAAAAGAGACGCTACGTCGTTTCTGGTTTTGAGGAATTGGGTTAAACTGACCAAAAGAGGTCTTTGTCCAATCTTGGACAAAGATAACTGAGGTGCACTAGATATTCTCTAATATATGTGCATACAAACGGAGAAAAATGGCCACCCTAAAAGGGTGTGACCTTTTGGCGCGAAGAGGAGAACGAGAACTTTTGCTCTTGCTCGAGTGAACGTTGAATTGCACTCTAAATACGTAACAAAATGAGAAAAACACTAATTAGTTGCCATAGACAGGGCTAGGACAGGGCTAGATGTTTTTCGGCGCGAAAGTCTAGGAGAGCTGTGACGAGATAGATCCTACGAGACTGAGTGTTTTCTAAACTAGTGGCGAGGTCGCGCCGGTCTAAAAACGTTCCCGACACGATTGTGTCAGAAAGTTATAATATTTCACTCACGCGTGGCCCTCCGCTCGCTTCGCTCGCTACGGGGGCTCAATCAACAAGAAGTAACCAAATGCTAACCAACACTAACCCAAGGCTAACCCAAACTAACCCAAAATTAAAAAAAAAAGATAAATTAATAAAAAACATAAACAAAACATCGATCTCTAGACGCTTGTGCCACGGGGGCTTAACAAACAAAAACTAACCAAACCTAACCCATGGGATACACAAAATGAAGCAATAAAACTTCTTACGA
Source organism: Pissodes strobi (assembly GCA_016904865.1). Lineage (NCBI taxonomy): Eukaryota > Metazoa > Arthropoda > Insecta > Coleoptera > Curculionidae > Pissodes > Pissodes strobi. The sequence continues at coordinate 410,776 of MU182089.1, forward strand.
ATAAAAAAAAGTCTTGCAACCAACGGGAATCGAATCCTAGATGCCCGCATGACAGGCAAAGACTGTCCATTACGCCACTACACCGCTTGGAAAAACTTTGCTGAACCGCCATGACATGGGTAATTGTCATAACGTAGCGCCCCCTTTAGGTGGCCTTGCATAACGTCGCGTCGCACGCAGTATTTCGTGATCGGGAACGATTTTAAACCGGCGCGACCTAGCCGCTAATTTTTCTAAGCACTAATAAAAGTAGTAATCTCTTCTTCGAGCTGCCTGCCTGGCGGCAACAACGAATAAAAGGTGGGGGTTGGCGCTTTGCCGAATTCATTTGAGATTGAAAGGGTAGAAACGCTTTTCTTTCTTTATTTGACACATGATTGTGTACACAATGCTGACGGAGACAAAAAGATATTGAATTGAAAACGATTAAGAACGATTTTCTTTACGAGTGAAAAGTTGCTATATTGTAATCTATTACACTGTACCGGTGTACAGGTTCGGACTAAGGGATCGTCCATCCAGGTTTGAACTAAGGAGTAATGAAGAACTGAAATATGCTGTTTTAAATGCACAAATTTCCGTTTACTTGGGATGAATTTTTTTTTTTTATGGCAGTAGCACACACACTAAAGGTAGACCCTATGGCGCTCGACGAGCGGTGTGTGTGCGAAGATGTTGATTGACACGGCTCTTGAATATTTGTAAGTTGTAATTAGTGGGAAACAGATGTCCTGGGAGTGAGTTCCACAGTGATGCAGTGCGCCAGACAAAGGAGTTCGTGTAAAGCGATGTTCTAGGTGTTTCCAGTTGTACGACAAACTGGTGCGCTCTTGCCGTCTGTCGTGACTGTCTGATAGGAGCTGCCAGGGGCGGAATGAGGTGGACCAAATCCTGGGAACATCTGCCGTGAAAGTATCTGTAAAACAGAGATATCTCGGCTACATGTCTGCGGTGTTCCAGACTATCTAGATTCCGGGTCAACTCCGGGTCGCCGACGAGACGCACAGCTCTCTTCTGAATGGAATCCAGCAGCTTTAGGGTGTGCTTTGGTGCTGCACCCCAGATATGTGAGCAATATTCTAAGCACGGTCTTATTTGCGCTTTGTAGAGCAAGAGCAACTGCTGCGGTGTATAGAGTTTTTTGTTGCGAAATAGCGCACCAAGCTTCTGGGAGGCTGATTTTGCGATGTTAGCAACGTGGTCATGCCAGGACATATTGCTGTTGACCGAGACACCCAGCAGTCCGATTGACGAGGATGAAGGAATGGTCGATCCTGCCATAACGATGTCAGGGCCCTCTGTATTGGCCCTCTTGGTAAACGTTGCTGCTTGGGTCTTTGCTGCATTGAACTGGACCAAATTTCGGTCACCACAAGTTTGAACTTTCTCCAGGTCTTGATTTATTGCCGTAATCTGCTCCTGTCTGCGGTGATGAGTCTCAGTCGCTGGCAAGGGTTTTTCCGATCTAAAGTGGAAGATAAGGGTACTGTCATCTGCAAAACTGTAAACAGGATTATTTGTTTCGGTCAGCAGGTCATTAATATAGATGAGGAACAGAGTTGGTGAAAGTATTGCACCCTGAGGCACGCCCGCGTTGATGGTGAATGTGTCCGAGATGTGTCCATCGACTGCAACGTGCAGAGATCGGCTCTTAAGGAAACTGGCAAGCAAGCTGCAGAGAGAGGCCGGCAGTCCGAAGGACGGTAGTTTGTTGAGCAGTCCGTCATGCCAAACTCTGTCAAATGCCTTTGAAATATCCAACGCAATCGCTCGAGACTCTCCATAGTTCTCAATTGCCCTACTCCATATATGAGTTACATAGGCCAATATATCTCCTGTCGATCTCTCTTTGCGAAAGCCGTATTGATTATCGCTGATTATTTTGTTGTTCTCGAGATACTTGAGTAGTTGCTGATTGACTACACGTTCCATAACTTTGGAGATTATTGGAAGCAAGGCAATTGGACGATAGTTTGAGGGCATGGTTTTCTTGCCTTTTTTTGGAACAGGTTGCACTCGAGCGACTTTCCAAGAAGTTGGGTAAATCCCCTTTCCATAAGACAGAGAAAAAAGCCTGGAAAAAACGGGTGTTAGTTCGTTGGCGCAGTTCTTTAACACGATGGCAGGTACTCCGTCCGGTCCTGATGCCTTTTGCGTATCTAGTTCTTTAAGGATTTTGCGAATATCACGGTGAGAAAACTTGACTTCTGCCATGATAGTGTTGATGTTCGGTATGGTGGGGAGAGTCTTGCCTTAGGGGACGTCTAAGGTAGAGTGCGATGAAAACATTTTGGCGAGCATGTTTGCTTTTTCCTTGGCTGTAGTCGCCGTGATGCCACGTTCGTCCGTCAAAGGTGGGAGAGACGTTTTTGTAAAGTTGTTACTTACTGCCTTTGCTACCGACCAGAAATTCCTGGAACCACTGGGGCATTGCAAAAGTTTATTCCTGATCCTTTTATTGTGTTTGTCCTTAGTTTCGTCGATCACACGCTTGCACTCGTTTCTCGCTTCGATAAAATAGTTGCGATTTTCGGCGGTCTGATTTTGCTACCAGTACTTGTAGGCTTGCTGTTTCCTACCTACAGCTCTTTCGCATCTTCTGTTGAACCAGGGCTTTCCTTTTGATGGTAACTTGATGGAATTTGGGATGTATGCTTCCATTCCTGAGGAGATTACTTGCGTGATCTCTTCGCAGCAGACTGACGGGTCGTCAGTGCCAAAGCAGACGTCGAGCCAAGGAAAATCTAGGTAGAACTCCCTTAGATCGTCCCAGTTTGCAGAATTGTAATGCCAGATTTTGCGAGGCAATTGTGGATCCTTCTGTATGGGTGGCAATTCACAAACCGTTGTAATAAGTTTGTGGTCGGAAGTACCTAATGGCGGACCAGCTGTAACCTTGTACTGGTCAGGATTGGTGGTCAGAAAAAGATCCAGGAGGGCGGCGAATTCGCCCCTCTCTGAGATTCGAGTTCGTTCGTCTACAAGTTGAGTAAGCCCGCAGCTGATGGCAAATGCTTCAGCTTCTCTACCTTCGTTGTCGGTCTTGTTGTGATGTTTAAGCCAGTTGGTGTTGTGGGCATTGAAGTCTCCCAGAACGATTATATCTGAACTGGGGTGATCGACCTGTATTGAGTCAAAAGTGGCAGCTAGTGTTGAAAAAAAGCTTTGGTAGGCTCTATCGCTCGGAGGGCGATAGAGACAACATATAAACTTGGTTAATCCCTTGGCGGTGAACTTGAGCCACATGACGTCAAGGTTGTTCGGTTCGAGTGTTTCCTCGCGGTGACATGGAAGGTCGCTTCGGACAAAAAGGCATATTCCGAACTTATATCTAAATCGGGTATGTAAGTCGTAACCAGGATAGGGGTAGTTGACTGTTGTTGTTGTAGAACATACTTGTGTTTCTGTAAGGGCCAGTATGTGTGGTCTATTTGCTTGTAGATGTTGGTGTACCGAATTTATGTTTGTATTTAGGCCTCTTATGTTGCAGAAATCTATTCTAAATTGGTTCGGTATCTTTGCTGTCTGTGAAATGCGGAATGAAGGGCTCCCAAGGCCACCCCGCGCCCGGAGATCCGAATGGCCGGGGAGTTTACTTCCGGAATATTTTGATCCTGGAAGCACCATCATGTCCATATATTCCTACTGTGGAACCCGGGACCACCAGCGCGGAAGCGGAACGTGCTTTGGGAAAATCACTTAGCGCTTCCCAATTCTGGTGGGGTGGTCTTTCACCGGATGATGCGAGTAGGCTTATGCATCTACCACCTAGGGCCGCTTCCACTCGAAGCATCGGCCTCAGACTCATTCCTTTGGCGGTCCCTAGTCTGACAGGGGTAAAAATGGGGTTTGTTGGTTCACTCCCTAGTGATGAGCTCCAGACTTTGTTTATAAATTGTTTGAAATATATATATTCGTGAATTAATTATGGCTCATTCATACTACATACATACAGGGTGGTATCACCAAACTATACGGTGAAAAACGAAAGTTATACACGCGTTGGGGTGTTTCCCCAACAGCACCGTATCAAGATATTGTTGCCAATCCTAGTCAGGGATCAAGAAATAAATAAAACCCCTGTCTACTGATGGAAGTGGCAAATCAGGTACCCAGTTATGAGTATGAGTGCGATTCGAGACAAATAAAAATGACATAGGGCTTATGGAAATAAGGATGGTACGTTTCTCGAAATCGAGAGCGGAAATGTAAAAAGTACAACTACCTATTTAATAATAGGCCTTTCATACTAAATTTATGAGGTAAGACATCGGATTAACCATAAAAACTACTCATATAAATTATTTACAAGCACGAACTGTAAGCGTATTGTCGGCAATTGAAACCAGCGTTGGCTCAACCAACGATGCCAGTATAATTCTCCAGTAATAAACGGTTATTTAGCGGATAAACAAATGTCTAAGATTTAACGGTCGCAGTTCTCTTCTCCTTTTAATTTATAATGGTATGAATGGCTGCCCCTTGCGTGATTATAAGTATTTTTCCTGAATTTGTACACGAATTTTGCTTAGAGCAAAATTATTTAAGACGAGCCACACTTGGCTGATTTTTTGTGGGCATGTTCCCCACCTGAAGGGTAGTCTAAAGCCAAAATATTAAGTCTCGCAAAAATTTATTGGCTAAACTGTAGCCATTTTTCGTTTTTTTTTTCTCACATGTTTTACTTGAATTTGGGTATTATCGATTACGCAAAGGGTTTTTGTACTAAGTGGCTGAAAATTGGTTGCTTAGTGTAGAATGGACCAAGGAACAAGAATATGGCCACAGATTTGACCTACAACAAATATCTCCAAAAATATTGGCCAAAAGCTCTCAAATATTACCAAAAAAAAGTCCCAAATCTTGGGGAAATGTACAAAAAATATTTTCTTTGACTATACGAGGCGGTCATCTTATAGAGAAAGAACCAGCGAATCCAATGAGTGCATACCCAGACTTTTAGGACGAACCGTTTAGATATTGCGCGGCTTCAAAGTTGGAGGTTTTGTTTTCTTTGGACCTCGTGGGACAATGTCCCTCCTACTTTTGCGATGTACCTGGCCTTCCTGGGGCGCTTGGTGTGGGCAGCGGGAGGCGACAGAAAGTGACAAACGTGCGCTGTGCTGCAGCGCAGCGCTTTTAGACAGAGCACCAGGCAGGAGTGTTCAGAGTAGACAAACCTGCCAAGCATGCGCGTTGGATAACTTGCCTACCAGGGGGCTTCGGCTGCTGGCGTTCGGCGCTGTCCTGCGCACGGGCCAGGTCCTTTCCCTCTTCTCCCTCCAACCTCGCTCGCTCTACTGGCTCTCCCGTCCAGTCCCCTCTCACGTAGTTGATCAGGTGGCATCAGATGTTTTGACTGCCTACTAGGCGTCGTGGGGTTCAAAGGGGTAGTGATGCATAATATAAGATGCGGTTTCCAGCTAGCATCTCTTAGCCTCTCCTACTCAATTCCTGTTCTCATCTCCACGAAGTGTGACTCCAATCACACGGGTGAACCCCGGAGAACATGAGTAACCCTGCTGGAGATTGGGTAACCAACCCCAGTGGAAGGCAGGGTCAGGGCTAACGAGAAAGGAAGAAATGGTCCTCCGAAAAGGAGGTTGGGCGGGGGGTTAACTACCCACCATCGAAAAAAAAACACAAGTTACGAAAACTGCAACTTTGCCTCGGAACCGGACTGATATTCTGAGAGAAACGACCAATGCAACGATATACAGACCTGGAGCTCCCACTAGTGCTGTGCAGCAACTAGAAAACATAGGAATGGACATAACAGCTGTCCAAGAAGTAAGATGGCCAGATAATGGAAATATAAAGATCAGCAAATCCACCGTGTTTGTCAGCGGGAGTAAGGATGCATGGAAGCCACAAGTTTGGAACTGGTTTTGTGATCAGAGATGAAATAGTCCATAATGTACAAGATTTCAAACCAATAAATGAAAGACTGTGCTACATCACAATAAAAGGGTATCATTTCAGCACACGGACCAACAGAGGACAAAGACGGAGACACCAAAGACGATTTCTACGATGCGCTGGAAAGAGCTTTAGAGAGCAATGAGAGCATGCCAAAACATGACATGCGTATGGTATGCGGAGATTTTACCCAGATAGCACACAACATCTCAAAGAGGTCGTGTTTATGTTCATATTATGCCTGAACGTCTGAAGACCTACACACGACATCTTTAATACATCTTTCAGAAGACGTCTTAAAGTTGATTCAGATGAACGTCTTTAAGACGTTTTTTTAAAGCCTCACGAGCACTTTGTATTTGTTGATTCTTGACCCTGAACAAACGAAATGGAAAGACAACAGTAAAGGTCTACATGGTTGCCGTTTATAGGTATTTTATCGGAAATTTAGGTATTTTGGTAATGTTTGTTGTAGGTGTATTGCAATTATTAGTGATACCTATATGGCAATTAAAATATTATAAAAAGTGTTTAATAGAAATTGCTTTGTAATCTTAATTATACATAAAATATAACAAATAATTTAATTTTTATTCGTACGCATTTCTATTTATAATCGTTATTTTTTATTTAATTTTCAATTTATGCAATAATTTTTTCATAAAATCCAGCAAAATCAAACTAGTTTGATCACTTTTTGCGAGTAAAAGTTGTTATTTTGCCATTAATCAGAAGTCTTTAGGTTTTTCATGTGATGTGGCAACACTGGTTCTGTGTTGCAGGCAGGTTAGAGCGGCCATTTTCCCATTTTAAAGCGTCACCGGCACCGGCTGCCCGGCGTAAACTGTTGTTCATTCTCGATAAAATTTGATTTCGGCTTGTGAATTTGTGAAATATAATAAATCTCTGATATTTTGTATTACTTTGTGGTTTGTATCGTTACGTTTATCCTGCTGAAAGTGTGGAAAGTCGAAACGTCGAGGCCGTTGAACCGTGAGGACTTGGAAACTCCATTAAAGAAGCTGAGGTTGTCATCCAGGCGTGGCTAAGGAGGGCCTCAGATCGCAGAAGAACCAATTAAAATTACATTAAACATGTAACATTTAGTTTATTGATAATATCAGATAATTACATATTTTTCTAAAAATGTTTTTAATTTATGGAAAAATGGTTTTAAAATGAGTTCGTCTTTAAGATGTCATATGAATACGTATTTACCACGTTGTTTTTTGTAACATTCGATGTCCTAAAGATGTCTTAAAGACGACGCAAGGTGTAAACAGAACATCTGTAAGAATATCTGAACATGGCATCTTTAAGGCGTATTTAGGATATCTTTGTGCTGTTAGGGTTAATGCCAAAAATAGGCAAAGAAACGAGCTGCTTTCAGACAATAGGCAATCACAGCCTCCATAACATATCCAATGATAATGGGCAACGGTTAATAGAAACTGCAGCAAGCAATAACATGCTGATCAAGTCAACTATGTTCCCGCATAAGGACATACACAAGCAGATGTGGCTAACAAACGACCACATCACCCGTAACCAGATCGATCATATCATTGTGGACGCGAGACATGGCAGTAACATCATGGACGTGAGAAGCCTCAGATGGGTAGATGGGGACTCAGATCATTACCTGGTCAGAGCGAGTGTCAGGACCAGAATATCAACACACAAATATAATAAATCAAACATGAGTACTCAATGGAACATGAATGAATGTCAGAATCCGACAAAAATACAGCAATATAAACGCCAAATAGAAAGATCCCTGAACTCTGAAGCAGAATACAATGACATTGAACAGTTATGGGGGAAAACATGTGAAGTGATGAGAAACAAGAAGGGTAATAAGAACAAGGAAAATAATGTACGAGCAGGAAAAACATGAAGCTGTGGAAAGAGATCGACCTAAGCCAGGATCAAGGGAATTTTACAGAGGCATCTCCTCGGAGAAAAAAGATATATAGGGCCAAATCCACACAAATACTAAGAAATAACCAGGACCAGTTGATAGTCGGCGACGAGGAACTGATCGAAGAGTGGAGAAAATATTTTAAGGAGCTTCTAAACATAACTCATGAAGATACACACAAGGAAGAAACACATATGACAGTAGATTTCCCGGGCGACGAACCTTCCTTCGAAGAAACTCAAAAAGCCATAAATAAGCTGACGAATCATAAAGCAGCAGGGATGGATGAAATAGCAGCGGAATTCATATAATATTGGGGAGAGACTCTGCAACGCCAGCTGCACAAATTATTAATAACGCGTATATGGCGAAATGAGGAGATACCAACAAGATGGAAGGAAAATATCATTGTGCCTATACATAAGAAAGGGGATAAAATGAAATGCTCCATTTATAGAGGAATCTCCATTACACACACCGCATACAAAATCCTGTGAAACATACTGCTTAGCAGACTAGCCCCCTATGTTGAAAACGTCCTAGGAGATTATCAAGCCGGATTTAGAACACACAGATCTACGATACACCAGCTATTCACACTAAGACAGCTCCTGGAGAAAGGATGGGAATATAACAGACCCATACACAACCTTTTCATAGACTTCCAACAAGCTTATGATAGCATAGAAAGAAACCAAGTATGGAATGCGATGGCAGAGCTCTCGATACCAAGAGAGTTGATTCGAATGACCAAAGTGTGCATGGAGGACGGAGTATGAAAAGTACGTGTCAACAACAAACACTCTGGCAGTTTTGAAATAAAAAAAAAACGGGCTCAAGTAAGGTGACGCCCTATCACATGTGATTTTCAATCTTGTCCTAGAGAAAGCAGTGAGAGAAGCCGGAGTAAAAACAGAGCTACAGAGCACAAGGACCTAGACTGCTGCTGGCATACGCAGACGATATTGACGTGGTAGGAAGATCCACAATCTCCGTAAAGGAAACGTTCAACAAAGTTGAAAGAGCCACGAGTAGGGTAAGGTTAAAAGTGAACGCAGGAAAAACGAAATACATGTGCGTAAACGGAACACAAAGCCGATATAGATTAGGCCAAAACATCATATTCGGCACTCTCAATTTCGAAAGAGTGGAACGCTTCAAGTATCTGGGAGTAATAATAACCGCAGATAACGACATCGACATCGACAAGCCGATGTATGTTCGCACTGGATAATCTGATGGAATCGAAAAGTCTTACAAGAACATCAAAAGTGAAAATCTACAAAACCATTGTCCGACCCAAACTAACGTATGGGTCTGAGACGTGGACCATGACAAAAGAGAACGAAGAAAATCTCAGGCAATTTGAGCGTAAGATTTTGAGAAAAATTTTCGAACCATACCACGACACTACCACAAATGAATATAGAATGAGAACAAATGCCGAAATAAGGAGATTGGATTGGAGGATTGAAACACCTGGAAAAATTGTACATACAACCCAGGGTTGTAGTGCTGTAGTGCTACTTGATTGATTGATTGACTAGGCGTCGCGTCGTGAGGTGCGTTACCAATGTCCTAGTTTCGAGCCTGTGTACCTCTCCTGTTTGTGGGGTATAGTGTGACTGTCTAAATAGTGTATTGATATTTTGTAATGAATGAGATACAAGAGGTTCTTGCCAAAGCAATTAAATTTATTTTTGTATGAAACAAAATAATAAGAGCCTTAAATGGGGCCTTCTCAAAATTCTCAGAGTGTACATTTTGTTCAGATCAGAGGAAGTCAAATACATTTTGTTAAGCTTCTCTTCAAGTGCTACTTCACAAAGCACATGTCGAAGTGAAATTGTTGCAGTTTTCATATCTTTTGGCTAATTTAGCTTCTGTTTCGTCGCTGTAGACATCGGTGACCATTGTAGCACAGCGCCGGACGCCAGCAGCCGAAGCTCCCGGGTAGCATTTTTGTATCGAGCATCCAATAATTCGCTTTTTATAGCGTGACTGTAATATAAATGTTATAGAATTGTTAGCTAGAATACCCCCCGAAAATATCACTAAAAAAGCTAAAAACACAATGAAAACATAGAAGTTGCAATGGTGAAATGAAGGCCGTTCGTCGTGCAGGAACGTCACAGCGACGGCGGGTGAGGGGACCGCGGGGCACGGAACGATATTAAATGAATCTAGGCTCTTATGAAAAGTAATCATCCTTTCTAGTTTATTATTCTTGTGACAAATACCCAAGTCTAACATTTTGAAACGTCAAGACAAGTTATCTGTGCGTCGACACTAAAAACAAGTTATCTGTGCGTCGACACTAAAAAATTGGCAATAGACGATTTTTTTGAGCTAGAAACAAAACAAGTAGCTGCAGGAATTGCCTTGGACCTTCAAAATGTGGTGAAAAGTGTGACATTCCGTTTTGGTCGCTAACTAGAAGTGAATTTCTAGTACGTCCCTGGTACTATTTCGGGTTTACGGTCCAGTTCGACATTTGAATCCGAGATTTAATTCGAACTCATATCTATCTGGCGCCTTCGTCATAAGCTCTGCCGTTCCATGTTTTGTTGGTTGCGCGGTGTGAGAATCCTGCGCGTCGTTTTCATTTTGCAAGCGTGAGACGACTTCTTGGTTCTTGGTCTGGGACGAGACCCTTTTTCTAGTGAAGCTTCCCGGTTGACTTGTCGATTTATTAAAATCTAGTTTAATCCCAGACACCTTAGTTGGTTTTTTTTCGACAAACAACGTAGAAATTTTCGCATCGGCCATTACGTTTTGCTTTTGTTAGTTTCAGTGCTGTAGATGCAGGAATAACTCGTTCGGCGAGGACTTTGGGAATTGGCTTTGTCTAGTGTCGGCCGCCATTGTGTTACTTGGCGTTTTGTATCGCGACGTTTGGCCCTCTTGTGAAGAGGTAAGTTTTCTTTATTAATTGCAGATGTTTTACGTCTCTCGTGATTTGATTAATAGCATTTGTGTATCATTTCGCTTCTTATTTAAATCGAACTCGACTTAGTAGCTTAATTGATCGGCGTGCCAATTAGAGATTAATTAATGGTTATAGTCTTTTATATTCGGTTGGCGTAGATTTTTTTTATTTTCTGGGTTGCGCGATTGTTTTTATTAAACGTTTTCATTCATATCGAACTCGATTTATTAGCTTAGTTGATCGGCATGACTTCAAATAAATTAGAGATTAATTGAAGCTTTTGGGCTTTATATTTAAATGGAAGTCATTATTATTTTATTCACTAGTTCTTGCTATTAGCCCAATTTATAGTTTTTTATTTTATTTCCGACGAAATGTAATGGTTTTTCGATAATTTAGTGGTTTAATTTATTTGACTTTTCTGTAGCTGTTTAGCAGCGAATGTAAAATTTAACCATTGATGTCTATGTTGCTTTATCGAAGGCATCTATTGTCTACCGTCATAAGTTGCAATTAATGCTAAAACTGCCAATTTCATGGAGTTTATTCTGTTACCGAAGTTAGAATTGAAGCAATGCGGAATTATTGTTTTAATCTTTAATTTTAATAATTAATCATGCAATTACCTGCGGTTATTAATACTTAGGTGATGCAGTTTTGTTTATTATTAGTTCCTGTTACTATCAAATCGCGTTATTTAATGCGGATTACATATTTTCGCATATTTTCGTTCATTGTTGCTTACCTTATTGAACTTTATTCTTGAGTTATTTAAATAAAGATAGAGGCATGCTATCTATTTGATTTTAATATTGGAAGGTCGTTCGGACCATTTTAATCTTTAAAAAAAATTATTACACAGAAAGCGCGTCGCAAAAGGGCAGATTCCTTAACGAGAGTAAGTTTAAGAGCACTATTTAATTTAGGGAAAAATGTGCTAAAAGCGGACAAAATATTCAAAGAAGTATAATCAACAAGAAATAAAGGGCGTATCAAAATTACCGACTACTTAAAAAGTTCGCATGCGTGGCCAAAAAGAACATAAAACTCTCCATCCAGAAATTAAATTATGATATGTCCAATCATTTTAACTACAATCAGTTTTTTGTTACTATGTTTTTAACATACCCATCCTCAGCACTTTGTTAGTACCTTTCACTAATCATTATTGTATCACTTGTGTGATGATGCCAAGATTTCCTAATACGGCAATTAAAATCGCTTTAGCTAATCTGCTGGAGATCGGCCGTTTTCATTTCAATTCATAATCGAATTGGCTATTCATGCTGAAGGTGTTAAAGGTATCATTAGTTCACGCATTTATTTATTACTCGGCACATTTTATATGAAAATCGCTAGACGTAAGTTATTTGTTTTATTTTTTTGTGTTATTAAGTGCAGCAGCATATAAATTAATTACTTTTTCTGAATTGGGGCCTAGAAAGCTTCGTTCGTATTTCAAGACATGTTGCTTGAATTGCGGCCATTATGGGTATCGTAGGTGTATTTTAATTAATTAATTAATATTAGCGTTATGAAGATATTTTAAAATGTTACATTAGTTATTCTGCTGCCGCAAAAGGTGGACGAAAAAGTCTCTGTAAGGAAAATTAAAACGGAATCAGGGACCATTCACGTAGCTCTATTACTCTATGGACGATACTCAAAAAACAAAATCTACTCAGCTGACAAAAGCTACTGCTTTTGTCAGCTGTGTAGATTTTTCCCATTAAGTGGGGAGGTCCAGGCACTAACAAACACCTAACCAAAGATAATGCAAATTTCCATCCGATACCAACCACTGCTGCTACGTCAATCGAGAACCCAACGTGGAAGGCAAAGGAACTACCTCCATAATCCCCATTTCAAGAATTCTCACTGACCAATCGAAAGACGACTTGCATGTCACATGTCACATCCAACCATTTTCTAACCAATTTCGAAAATAGATGCCCAGAATTTTTGTAGTGAAAATTTCTTTACTCGCGTTTCGCGTTTTTTCCTTGGTATTGAATTCAGTAAAACCGTCACGCGTTACGCTCGGAGCCGTCACTATCGGATATGTATGGCATGCTCCCATATAGGTAGAGGGCTGAAATTTTCAGGGAATGTAGCCGGGGTAAAAAGAAGATCCTGCACGAAAACTGTACCACCTACGATTCTCAAGAAAACGTTTAATATCGCACACGAATTAATCAACTTTTCAACACTAGTGTTGTTCAAATAGAGTCGTGTTAAAAATACTTTTAAAAAGGTGTGTGATATAAGGCTCTTTCTGGACAATTTAACTGTGCTTTTTTCTCATTTTCATAAGTGATCGTAGGAAAAATACTTTTTCTGCTACCGTGCGTAAAATTCTCACTTTACGCACACTCTAAGATTCGTAGAATATACCTATTTTATGCAGTGTGTAAAATAACTTGACGTACAAGTGCGTAAAGTAAATTTGATATTTTTTTTGACATTTAATTCAGTGCGGAGCATAATTTATTTTACGCACTAGTCAGTAAAGTAATTTAATAATATTTTTATTTTTTCACATATTTTTCGATAGTAGAAAAATATTTGCATGTTACTCATGTGTGAAGTAGCCTTTTTTCATTCATGGGATTGTCGCATGAGCCGTAGGCCATAATATTCTCATTCATAAAAAAGGTCACTTTACTCACTTGTTGCATAAATAACTATTTTAACACGTGTGTTAAAAAAGTTTTCAACAAGCCTGTGATAAAATTTTCAACCCACGTATTGAAAAGTGGATTTCAACCCGTGCGTGATATTAATCGTTTTCTTAACAATCTAAAGAGTGCTTTTTGTGTCATTTTCATGGGTCGTAATAGGAAAAATAGTGTGTATAATTCTTGTGAAAGAACGTTCTCAACCTCGGAGGATTTCCGTCGTTTGAAAAGTAGTACTTTGAACACTTGTGTGTAATATGCCTTCTATATCACGTCATCCTCATTTATCAAGGAGAAGTGTTAAATCAAATATGCTGTCAAATTGACAACTTCTGCTATCTATTTAAAAAGAATCGTGTTGAAAATACTTTTTAACACGTGTGTAATATAAGTCACTTTCTAGTCACGTTACCGGGCTATTCCTCTCATTTTCATAAGTGGTCGTCATCGTCATTTCTCAAGTCAAAGTGTTAAACCAAATATGCTGTCAAATTGACAGCTTCTGCTATCTATTCAAAAAGAATCGTGATGAAAATACTTTTCACACGTGTGAGATTTAGGCTCCTTCTAACCAAGTTAGCAGAGCTTTTTGCTCTTTTACCATCGAATTACTCGGTGCTTTTACAATAAGTGGTCGTAGGAAAAATACCTTTTAACATGTGTGTTGAAAACTTTCCCAAAACACGTATGATATAAATCACTTTCTAGTCACATTACCGTATTTTTCCTCCCATTTTCATAAGTGGTTGTCATCCTCATCTGACAAGTCTAAGTGTCAAATCAAATATGCTGTCAAACTGGCAACTTCTGCTACCTATACAAGTAGAATCGTGTTGAAAATACGTTTCATCACGTGTGAGATATGAG
>MU182089.1:425099-465951 GCA_016904865.1 Pissodes strobi
TCTTTCTAGTCAAGTTAATGGTGATTTTTCCTAATTTACAATAAGTAGTCGTAGGGCAAATACCTTTTACCACTTGTGATGAAAAATTTTCTAACACACATGTGACATGGCACTTCCTAGTCCCGTTATCGTATTTTTAATCTCATTTTGATCATTTGAATCATCCTCAACTGCCAAGTCAATGTGTCAAATCAAATATGCTGTCAAACTAGCAACTTCTGATATCTATACAAGTAGAATCGTGTTGAGAATGCGTTTCAACACGTGTGAGATATAAGGCTCTTTCTAGCCAAGCTGGTAGTGTTTTCTCCTCTTTTAAAATAGGTTGTCGTAGGAAAAATACCTGTCAACATCTGTGTTGAAATTTTTTTCAACATGCGTATGGTGTATAAGTCACTTTCTAGTCACGTTACCGTGCTTCTCCTCTCATTTTCATAAGTGGTCGTCATCCTCATTTGTCAAGTCAAAGGGTCAAATCAAATATGCTGTCAAATTGACACCATATATTATCTCTTCAAATAGAAGATGCATTTTACGTCTGAAAATGCTTAAATATACACTAACACTACTCTTGAAAACTACATTTTGTAACGTTGTAAATGTTAAAAAATCCCTTAGTGCGAGTTTTCCCTTTTACTGGTCGATTTGTGTTATCGATACTCTCGCTACCTTACTTCTCGCCACCTTACTTCCGTTGGTCCCAGTCGCTCGAAAGATGATTCCGCTTGAACTGTGACTTGACCGATGTGGTATATATATATATTTTTGGGGAAATTGGGCAATATAAACGTTATAGGACATGGATTGAAACTTAGTATCTTATTTTGCTTTGATTTAATAATCTGAAAATACAGATGAAATGCATTATAAGAGAATCTTTTCATTAGTTTATGGGCAATACCATAATTTTAAATTAATTTGAAATAGAATTAATTTTCTTTGGTGTATTTAAGTTTTCATATTTAAATAAATAGTTCTATGGGAATCCTTATGTTTAGTTTGGTAAGTTCGTGTCGACCATACCTTTTCTTTGTTACCGTTGATTTTTAAACCTTATAATAGTTATTACTGTGGAGCTCAGCCTATTTGAAATGTTGCCGTTTTTTTAACGTCGTTGTGACAGGACCAAAAAAAATGGTAGTAAATGGAAGATGTGTGGGTAAAGAAGTATAATATTCCACCTCAGTGTGCAAAATAATCATTTTCTAAGGCAGTTGCAGAAAAGGTATCGTTTGCAACACGTACAAAAAAAAAGACTTTATTGTCCTGGTTTCTGATTGGAATAGCGCTTATTCAAATAGCGTCATTGTTTTAGCGTCGTATTAATATAGAGTGTAAAGAAGACGGGCGTAAGAAAATAGCTCTGCATTAAAACCGCGCCAGTAATGAAATGGCTAATCTTATAAGTAATGGAATTAGTGGTGTGTTAATTGATTTGATTAGGGCCTTCTTTATTTATTATTTATTCTGTTAAAACGCTATTTTATAACAGAGCAATAATATTTAACGCTATTTTATGGTAAGCTCATGTATTAAGAAATAAATTAATGTCCAAGTTTGTACAAATTAAGTGGCAATTTTATACCGATAATTGTTTTTTTATTATTCCGTGCAAAAATTCTAAATTTTCGAAATTTTTTATTACGATCCACTTCTAGAAAATCCGCTAGCCAAATATGTTAATCTTTGAAAATCGAAAGGAAAATTGCCAAATCGGGGACACAGAAAAAACTTACCAACAGGGAAAAGTTCATCAACCTCCACTTTGTAAGGTGTCCCGATAAACACCGGTGCGTGATCATTGATATCTTCTACGTACACGGTAATAGACAGCGACGATGTAATCTGAAAAATAAAATATGAATAATAATATGCAATATTCACTATAACGTAAAATTTGCATTCACATATTTATTATGTACCGCTAAGCATGCTCTATGTCATGAAGCACCCAACCTTTAACTGAAGAATTTTCGGAGGTCAAAACGCAATCTCTCAACAACGTCATAATACGTCCAGAACACGATTCTTTTTTAATTATAAATATGTTAGTTTGAAATGGGCTGAAATTCGTGGGCGTTTCCACATAGAATCCATGGTGTACCACCGCCACTGGAAATACCTTTTATTTTAACCCATGCTAATAGAGTAAAGACCACCACGAGTGTTTTACATCATTATCATGCGTTAATGATATATCTTTTTTTAAACTAATGATAATCATCTTCAACTAAATCTGCCTTTAATTTTAAACTACACGCAAGCCTAAATAATTATATTATATCTAGATCGCGTGGCGTAAGGTCAAATATAGATGTACCTACCATGGGTACTAAGAAATTATAATGCGACGGTTTCACTTGCACTAGTAATTTCACGGTGACTTCTTGCAAAGAAAATTTCATATGTTAGGCAATTATTAAGGCAGCGACAATTTCTGACATATAGAGCGAGTTCTACTTTTCGAGACATTTTATTGAAAAGTAGTGTAATTTAAATTTAATGCGCTATAGGTAGTTAATCATGGGTCTGTTCAAGAAGGGGGAAAGTACGATGTCACATCATAGATTTTGATTGGGTTTAATTGCGGGAGTTAAGAGCATAATTACCACACTATTTTTCATAACGGACACAAATTTGTCTTTATTGCCAAATCGATATATCGATATGACCACCACTTGGATTGTTGGTGTCAATTTTGTACTTTTCACTGGAATAATGACATAGGTTAAGATTATTTTTAGTATAAGTTCAAGCCATATTGCAAAATATGATTAATTTTGTTGAACTAGCTGAATTTTTCTTTTTTGCTTTTTTAACTCTAAATTGTAACAGTCCGATTTGACCAGTGTAAAATATTTTTAAATTTCATTTTATATGCTGCATTATGAAAAAAAATGCTGTATTTTACGGTAAGAATTATTGAAAAGAGGTCAATATTCTTCGGGTTATTAATTCTGAATTTATTGATTCGATTTGCTGTCAATAAGCTTGTGCCGCATTTATTAATGTAAATCAATTTTATTCTAAATATAGGTTAACGATATATTTGTGTTAGCTTTTTGTGGCGTTGTTGCATATTTTGATCATCCCTTTCTCTTATGTAGCCCTCAGGCACATTGTGACTATATTTATTTTAGTTGATAAGCGAGCCACAGATCGCTTAGGTTTGATCAAGTCACTTAAATAGGATATTATGTGATTAGTATAGCTTTGCTTGATTTATATTACATTACCGTAGAACAGCCAGCAAACCGTTTTATATTTTTAAGAATTATGTTAACAAAACCTGCTTTTAGGCTTCATTAGATTCGTGAAATTCATATTTTATTTTCGGTTTAAATATTTCATAACTTTTGAGTACTTCTGATAAAACTTTTTGGGACCTCTGGCTTGGGCTGGTTTCATATATTTATATTTATCTTTCCATGCGGCCGGCTGCAATTCTAGCAATATTCGGTTGGTACTGTTGGCAGCATTGGGTAGTAGGAATGGGCTATTTCCCATATTGCTGCTGTCGATTTAGATTTTTAAAATTTTATCACTTCGCTTGGGAACATTTTCTAGTATTTCTTGAACAATTTAATTTCAGCGCATTAATTGTGGCTCTCGCCGTCGTTTGACATCCATGATAAACGAGAATTAAGTCGTTTAGTATCTTGCAATTATTCCTCGTATCGAATCACTTCACATTTTTCAGCTCCTCCCTTCTTGCTGATCTGACGTAGTTCTCTAATCTCGTGAAAGTGAGAAGGCAATTGACTGATTTTGTTCTTCTAGAAATACCCTTCGAGGAGAAAAGAAGGTTTGCTTTAGTGTAGTCATAGTGACTCAACATTTAGTAGTGTAATTTTATACTACCCTTCTTCGGGGATATTGCGTTAGTTTCTGTTTGTGTTTTGACACGACCGATTTATCGGGATTTTACTACTGCACTAGGTAAACATTTTCTCTGGAATTATTTTTTTATTGCTTGTGAAGCACTTGGACGCCATGATGCTAATGGCCCTTTTCCCTTATTTCTAGAGACTTTCCGAGTTCGTCGTACAAGATCGAGACCGTTAAATCTCCAGCAACCCTCACACACGAGCGAGGCAATTATTGCTACAGTTTTTTGTCCAAATTATCGATTTATGTGCCTTATCTGTGTTAACCTTTTTTTTGTACATTGTCCACCATTTGCATCCCATGGGTTATCTTATCTATTCCATTATATCATATCTAAATTTTTATTTTAATGCGACTTTAGTTTTGATCATATGGGGAAATTTATATTTTCTTTTAAGGGTGATTCATGCCTATCTTTTTTTATATATATTCAAGTTGTCTGTACTTTAGTATTTCTTTTATTTGCTGATGGTCATTGAAAGTCCATTGATAATTTTTGGGGGCATTTGTTTTATAAAGAAAATATATTTATGCACGGAGGGGGGCTATAGTTCTTTTTCATTAAAGTAAGAGGGCTTTGCCTAATGCGTATTGGGCTATTACAGGGTCCTATTTCCGGGCCAGTTCTATCACCAGGATACAAATCCTATCTCCGGGCTACACGACAGCCGATCTATCGCAGGGATACAAGCCTTAACATCGGGCTATCGAGTCCTCGACTAGTTTCACCCTCGGGGCCATCGAGGGCCATACCAGTACTAACAGGTGCCCGGCGCCTCCAGCAGAGTTCGACGAATCTAAGGGGTATCGTACAGAAGCTTATGTTTATTTATTCATTTATTTTTTTCTGTCCTACTGATATAATCGCTCTTATTCTTCAAGCATTGACTGCCAAGCTCTAAGATAGTTTTCATTAATTTTATTTTTCATTTATTCATTTGTTTATCTGACCGATTAATGTAGTCGCTCTTAATTTTCCTTTTTTTAAATATAAATCAAGCATTGACAGTCGGGCTTTAAGATAGTTTTCAATAACTTTATTCTTTTTTATCCATTTATCGGCTCAATTAATTTAATTATTGGGTCCATTTATCACTACATTATTATGCTACATTTATAATTGGTGCAGCTACTAGCGCACGCCTACATATATGTAATTAGATTAGGTAAATTCGGATTGTAGTGCTTAGAGCATTTAGTTCTAAGGCATACAGTACCGAGTGTTAACAACAGAATTGGTCTCCGTACAATCTCCATATTGTACTCTATTTATTAATTACTTTAACAATCATTTGAAATTCCTTTGCGTTTAAATAGCCAAAAGTTTTACTGTAGTATTGTTGCTGTGTTTTTAAAAAAAGACTTAGTAGCAAATAGATTGTTGCTTACATTATAGATTGTGTTTTCTCCTTAAGTTAAGATTGAATTCCTTTTGTTTGATAAGCGTGCCTAGCAACCCCGTACAACACCAGCGGAGCTTTTTCAGTTTAGTTGGGAAAAACCGGTGGCGCTCTACGACACCACTACCGGAGCCGGGCATTGTAACACGACTCTCCGGTGCTAGGTATGTTTTTAAATAAAATCTTTACTTCATAACTTTAATAGGAAAAACGTGTTGCAATACTAATACTCAAAAAATCTCCTCAACGTTAACGCAATAATGCCCATTTAGCTAATCTAGCGTATATGTGGGATCTGCAGGGCAATGTGACGTAATATACCACCCACTTCAAAGGACAATTAAAAAACTTACTTACTTTAAATAGATGCTATCCTCCAAAACTGCAATTGTAAAAAAACACCTCGTGCACCAAATACCCACGTTTTCAAAAGCACGATGTCACATTTATTGACTTTTGCATGTCCTTGTTGCTTGCCTCATACAAAAACTTTTATTTCTATTTATTGCATTAAGAGAAAAGTGCTTCAAACAAAACGATAATATTTCTTCATTTCAAGGATATTAAAAACATCCCTTTTATATACTATGATATTGGTGGATTTCTTAATTATCATTTCAACAAGGACATCAGAAACTGGCCATTTCCAAACTGTGGATCCACTTTTTACCATAGTATTTATTTTGATGACGTATGTATCTATTTCCAAAACTTTCCTGGATAATAGTTATTATCGCAACAGGCAACAACATAGCTAAACGCTTCGATGTCATCTTAGCACATTTCATTATCCGCATGTTCCTAATTATCTTTATCGTCGTTATCTCCATTTTCTTCATTGTCTCCACTACCATTATAATCCTCTTCGTATTTACTAAAGTATGTCTCCTTGTTGGTTTTTTACTATTGGATGTTTTCCCGCTTTCGTTTTCATTATTCGTTGTCTTCATTATCATCATTGTGTTTATTACCATCATAATCCTCTTCATAGCTACCAACGTCTATGATTTTTGTTGGATATTTGCTGGATCATGGTTGTTTTCCCGCTTTTATTTCCTTTCTTTTTTTCATGACATGCGCGTTGTTTTTACTCTTCATTTTCTTAGCGTCTACGATTCGAGAGTAGCCGACCGACGACGAAGGTAGAGAAGCTGAAACATTTGCCATCAGTTGCGGGCTTACTCAACTTGTAGACGAACCAACTTGAATCTCAGTGAGGGGCGAATTCGCCGCCCTCCTGGATCTTTTTCTAACCACCAATCCTGACCAGTACACAATTACAGTTGGTCCGCCATTAGGTACTTCCGACCACAAACTTATTACAACGGTTTGTGAATTGCCACTCATACAGAAGAATCCACCATTGCCTCGCAAAATCTGGCATTACAATTCTGCAAACTGGGACGATCTAAGGGCGTTCTACCTAGATTTTCCTTGGCTCGACGTCTGCTTTGGCACTGACGACCCGTCAGCCTGCTGCGAAGAGATCACGCAAGTAATCTCCTCAGGAATGGAAGCATACATCCCAAATTCCATCAAGTTACCATCAAAAGGAAAGCCCTGATGCGAAAGAGCTGTAGGTATGAAACAGCAAGCCTACAAGTACTGGCAGTAGTGTGTGCCACTGCCATAAACAAAAAAAAATCATCTTGCATATATTTCGCTAATTTTTTAAATTTTTTAAATACATAATAAATAATTGTTTCTGATTCACTTAATCATATTCTGCTAAAGCAAAAAATTAGCATTTTTATATTACACTTTCGATTAACTTACAACTTTAATAATCTTAATTTTTTTAGTGTCATTTCGGTAAAAATACGTTGAAAAATTTCGTCTCTCATTGGTCAAATTCATGTAATTTGATAGAGGTTTAATCCAAATTTACAGAGAACGTAATTATTTCATCGTTTAGCGGTCACACACATTGTTTTACGTATTTCCATTTAAATTGAACAGTATTGTTTGGGAATTCTTGGATTCTACATATTCCTGCGAAGGTAGTAAATTGAGTTTTCAGTAGAATTTCTTCGAGTTTTCCCTCATAATATTGCTGGTTTAATATTTTCCTTTTCAGGTTTATTTCATTAATATTTCAGTTTATTTGTAACATCAAGCATATAATTATTAGCACTTGCCCTGTCGCGTCTCAACACTGATGTATCGACGTTAATTTGTATTTATGAGAGGTTGGGCTCACATGTTTTTTTCTTTATATTTTATCTTAATTCATATCTCAATGCGAGATAGTGATTACCTTGTCTTTATCTTTAATTAATTGAGGTGTAATTACACTCAATTATCGTTTATGTGCCAAGGGCCATATAGAAGAGTAATAGAAATTACTTATTTTGAGTTATAAGACTCGTTTATAGAGAGGTTGTACTCTATTTTTCTATCTATTATTAAATTCAAGTTATCTTTTATTTAAATTTTAATTTTAAATTTCAGTTATAATTTCTTTTGAATTTCATGTCTTTAAGTAAAGAAAAAGAATATCTTGAGTAACAGTAGCTATTTATAACTTTGCTTAACCGTAGTTATTTATAAGTTCTGCTTAAATTAAAATTGTAATTTAAGTTTTTGATTATACCTGCTTTAACCAGTAAATTTTCAAATTGTTGATTACTTCCTCCTGTGAAATCGTCTAACTGAGGTCCACAGGATATTGTCCTGAATAATTTTTTAATTAGTGGTATATACATTGGTCTAAAATTAGGTTATATTCACTTTCATGTACACAAAATTCCCGAATTGGCTGAAAAAAAAACATCGGGCTTGTCAAGCTTCAGGTTTGCGTCCACGTCGCTATAGCAGACCGGTAGAGGGAGCAGATACTCGGCCAACTTTTAAGTCCTAGATCACCTCAAATCAATTGAACTTGGGAATAGGCAGGAGCAGGTTCCAGTAGAAGTCCCAATACGGTTGCATGGTTACAGGATAGTTGGACAAGCTAAGTATTAGCCAATCAGAAGGGAAATAAATTTGTAAAGACCACTGTAACCGTCTTACTTATTCTTTCAATTTTTTTTTATCTTTTACATTATTTTTAATTCTCATTGCTAGTCAATTTATTCAAAAGAAAAAAACTGTATTTCAAACAACGTCATAAATTATCAGTGCAGCATTTATCTGTTGGATTGGTTTCACTCATTTATTTGAAAGGTATATCCTCACCATGCCCTCACAATGGCACAGAACGTGGGTTCCAGTTTCCTATCATTATTCTGACAGCCTTTCTATTCTGGCTTAGTAAGTCAGCTGTAAGCTTTGCTGAGAAACTCTTAATGGATTCCTTAGCTTGTTTTTGTGTCGGTTGGGCACTCCACCTTTCCTGGGACTTCGTTCCTGTCCATTTCATGGCGGATGCCTTAATAGTACACCTGGCTATCCCATAAAAGGGTTTCGATCTCCCCAAAGTGCCTGGAGAGCAGTTGAAATAATACGCTCGTAATGGGGTATAAATGTAAATTTATAGTTGAAATTACTAAAGTGGTGACTAAACGCAGTCAATCACGAAACTCACCTTAAATTATTCTATGTTAATCCCATGGTAGCGATAATATCATTATATAATAATTAACCTATGATGTAAATTTATTCCTATATAGCCGATAATTATTTACAGGCGAACACGAACTGAGCTCATTTTGGGGCCTGCTTTTAGTCAAAGTCGCTCCATCTGCCATGTAGTCAAAGAGGATCGAGTTCCACTTGGAGACATCGAGTCCCAACCTGTTCTCCCTGCACCAGTTTATAATGATATTTATATTTTCCTGAAGGGATACGCAATCAGCATACACATCCATGCGACGAAATATCATTAGATTGTCTGCATAAGCCAATTTTGGCCAGCTAATACTCTGGATAAGATCACTGAAGAACACATTAAACAGGAGAAGGCCCAGAGGCACACCAGAACTCGGGGACTGCTACCGAACTGCCCTCGGCCCAGAAGATATGATCCGATCAGCGCCGCAAGGGCTTCAGATAGTCCAAAATAGTGCTAGATTTTGTATATCAAGATGTGGAGATCAATCAAACGCTTTCTTAACATCAACTTGCCTTCTTCCATTAAGAGAATCATACATAAATTGGACTAGGGTGGAAAGATTCGTAGCACAAAATCTCCCAGCTATAAAATTGTGATGTTCAGAAGACAGTATATTTTCTATCTTTGGGAAACTAAAGCGGTACAAAACGACTTCAAACATTTTGGAAAAATTGCACAGACCTGAATCATCATCATTTTTTTAGGACATGGTAAATTTTGGCTACCTTCCAGATTACGAAATAATACTGCTTCAAGAGGTGAAGTTTTTGTCGAACCTTGCATGTGTGAGAGCCACTGTACAATATTGGGATGCTGAACCACTGTGAAGTCAGGATGCCGAGCGACGCACGCTTTGTCATGTTTTGGATTCGGCATTCGATGCGTCGCTTGGCAGCCTGACTTCACAGTGGTTCAGTATCCCAATATTGTACAGTGGCTCTCATACATGCCTATGATCTGAACAGGATTGTTATTTTAAGACGTGCCTCTTTTTAATTATGTCATCCGTCCTCTCCGTGCACAAGGTCACGTCGAGAATTTCTCTACGGGTCATCATCATAATGAAAGTGTGTTTTACGTCTTTATCCAACCTTTTCAATTAGACGAATTGATGTAATCATTCGCCTCGTGCGTTGATGTTACGATTATATAATAAACACTAGAATTAATAAAAGTTGCTTATTCGAAAAGAAAACTTACCGTATCTTCTCCATCATTATAATCACAGCTTAGCTTGAATTTGAGAACATTTCTTGGAGTGTTGGTATCTACTAAATCTTCCAAGGACTTGGCTAATAATAGTGACACCGTCGTTTTGTTAACGTCTCGATATGTGAAATAATAAACATCCTCATTCTGAAAAAAATGGAAAGCTATTTTTAAAGAGCAAGCTTATTGAAAATATGTATTTTGGAAGGTAGGGTAGACTGGGGCAAGTGTGTAAGTGGGGTAAGTGAAAATTCTGGCTCTATTTTCAAAAAAATGCGACTATCTCAGAATATATAAGCGGTAAGCAATCTATTATACTTCCATGCGGACAGCATAAATGATTTCGGGTTAAACGCTTGAAGCATGTCCCGAATCGGCAACACTATACAGTGATGAGTCATAACCGGTCAGCCGTCAAGTTCACAGGGTAAACAATTGTCGGCATACAAAGGTAGTTTTTTTTGATAGACCATAATTTTCTTTAGTGATATCTTGTTATTTACGTATATCACATCACATTGTATTGAGGATTTGCTAATTTAAAGCGTTATTTTTTTGCGTCATGCGTTTACACACTTACCCCAGAAAAAATCAAGTGAGGGGCAAGTGTAAATCATAAATTTATTTTTTTGGCATCGAGAATATTAACTTTAAGTTAGTTTGTACTATTTTCCACTTATGGAGTACAACTAATGTTATTTAGTAAATTTTTTATGAAATGTTAAAGCTAAAGTTTCCAAATGGTATTTCAGTGACTCAATAAAAGTTTATAAAAAGTTTATGGTTGCAGAATTAATTGCCAATTATTTTATGTAAATTCAAGCGTATATTTCTACATCTTTTACACTTGACTCCATAAGAGAAACGTTACTTTCAGTATCAAATAGTCGCCACTTTTACACTTTCCCGATAATCGGGCAAGTGTGAAATTTCAGCCCGAATTTTTTTCATTTTTGACTTTTCGTTACTTACAATTTAGGAAGTTAATTTCAACCCCAGATACGCTAAGGATACATAATAAGCTAACTTACCACGGAACGAGAAGTTTTTAAAAAATTGCTATATTAGAGAAAAAATTAAAAATATGACAAGAAAAATGGATGGGTTCACACTTGCCCCAGTCTACCCTATATTTTGTAAATAATGTTAAAGAAAATATTGAAAGCTATCATAATAATTTGAAAAATAAATCATGAAACTGTGCAAAAAATAGAGGTTTCTACCTCGATTTCTATAAATTATATCAGGTCAGTTAACAAGTAATGGTCTAATAATATCGACCATTAACCATATAGACATAAACGTTCCAAGGTTTGGTATTTTTTTCTCGATATATTTTAAATTCTGTGTATATTTAATCAAGGCCTAAGAACTTATTAATATTTTATTTATATTAAAACTGCAATATTCCGCGACAATCGCAAAAAATGTCTGGCTTTCTAACATTACTACAGAGCAGCTCAACTAAATCTTTCCGTACTGCTTTATGTACATAAAAATCATCACATATTATATTCTATTCTATGGCCCTGTTGTACAGGGCCTTTGCTTATATTTTGTCATCCACCTACAGCTTGTACCATTAAAGATAAAAAAATATTTTAAATACAAAAGTTTCCTATAACTATATCCAGCTTGGAAAAATCAAGAATATGGCAAATTTACTTGAAAACTATTTTAAAAACACAACGCATATTTACCTTATCAACTGGTAATAAATTTAGATTGTTTCTTGGAAAGACATCTACTCGTAGTACTTCGTCTCCAACCTTTAAATTCTCAGGAACTCGTACGAATCTCAAATACTCTCCCGGTGGATAAAACTGACAACCTGCAAGGAAAAAAGGAAAAATTAATTTGAAGATGACCCCACATAACACCGTAAAAAGTCGTTTTAATGATTTAAATATCATATGTTTACCCGATCATAAACAAATAGGGGAAATGGGTTGAATATCGATCACTTAAGATACAATGTACGACAAAAACAACACTTTCACAAAACTCTGTTATTTTATGTATTGAACATAAACTTTATTATCCCAAGAACATAATAACACAAACAAATCCTCTGTATCTTAATCAGAAAAAAAATAAAAATATAAAAAACGAAGGTATTACTGATCGATATTATCCATCCTATAGTCGGCTAATATCGATCATGTATGAGGGTAATATCGATCAACGTCTATTGATATGCTTCACACGAATCCAGGTCTTTTGGCCGAGATACTGCAGAACAGGCAGCATGAAGCCAATTGCCACATGATCTACACCGCCACCACAGTTCATCTGCTGTACCAGTTTCCACGCATATTGGACATAACTCATTTACTTTCTTAGGCTCCCAATCATGCTGTTTAGGTTTGAACTTCTTGATTTGTTTTTTAGCTCCTGCTCTTCGTACCGATTTTCCTTTTTGAAATA
The DNA here is from genome assembly GCA_016904865.1 of Pissodes strobi. Classification (NCBI taxonomy): domain Eukaryota; kingdom Metazoa; phylum Arthropoda; class Insecta; order Coleoptera; family Curculionidae; genus Pissodes; species Pissodes strobi. Next base: position 437,577 of record MU182089.1, read on the forward strand.
AATTTCTTGAAGCTTCCTCATCTTTCTTCTTCTCCTTCTTTTCTTCCTTCTCCTCCAAAGATGCCTGCAGCGGAGTGGACGTTAGTTTTTGAGATGACTGTTTCTTTCTCTTAGGGCCTGGTTTTTCTGTTAATCGGAGTGTCGGATGAAAGTCTTCAAAAGATGTGCTCTTTAATTGAACGGTCTTGTCTTCATCATCGGTTGCATTATCGTCGAAAACTTCTGTTATTGCTGATGATAAAGAATCACTGGAAGATGTCCTTCGTTGACGTCTCTTTCTCTTCGATCGCGTAAGTGGCTTCTTGTTACAGGCTTCCAGTGGCGGTGTAGCTTGTCGCATATCCATTTCATCATGTCTGTTTGATGGATATGATGGTTCTGAATCTCTACTGGTTCCGGGCTTCGGATCTAAATAAATTGTTTCTTCGGGAAGCTCGTCCAGTTCGTTGGCTTCTGCCTGAATATCGGAATTTGGTTCTTCTGGTATTTCCGTAAACTCTTCTTCTCCAAATACGTTTCTGTTTAACGGAGAGATCCGCGTATTTTTAAATCCATTAAAACCTTTTTCTTTGGAAGTGATGCGATTGTACGCTTTAGCAAAGAGCTCTGCAATGTCAGTCACCTCAATTTTGTTATAATGATGATACTTCATATAAAGATCACATTCTTTGCTATATGTTGTCTTCAATGAACTGAAAAACGTGACGTCCAGAGGCTGGAGCCGGTGAGAGGTGTGTGGTGGTAGCGAAACAAGAATGATCCCGTTTTTACGGCAGAACTTAAAGGACTACAAGGAGGAGTGTATGGCGTGGTTGTCCAAAACCACTAACACGGGATCTTCCGTTGAAGCATTCACATATTGAGCGAAATGCTTCAACCATTCCAGGAATAGAACTTCCGTGATCCATCCTGATTTTGAGCAGCGGTAGATTGCGTCTACGGGTCCATTTTTTTCCAGAGCGTTGTTCATGTGCTCGCGTTTAAAAATAAACATGGGAGGCACGAACTTCCCTGCGGCACTCATACAGCACACAACAGTGGTTGTCTGACCCCTTTCGCCACTTGTAATCGCACCCACCTGTTTTCTGCCTTTTTCTGCCAAAATTCGATGAGGTTTATGCACTCTACTAATGCCAGTCTCATCCACGGTCGCAGGAAATTTATATTTTTCAAAGACCAGTTCTAAATTGTCGTAAAATATGTTCACATCCTTTCGATTAAATGCCATTACCCGGTTGAGACTCGTAGCTTCAGGCCACCTCAAAGAAATTCGTGGATGTCGAGCTAAAAATCCACGCAGCCAATTCTTACCGCAGCTTTGCTTTTCAAAATTAAAATTATGCCGTAAGTTTTTTGCAACGGCATAATTCGACAATTTTAAAATGTGATTGGCCAGCTCTGTTTCCTGGTCGTCATTTAATACAGGCTTCCTTCCTAATTTCAATTTCTTGCGAGGATATCTGTTTTTTAATCTGTCGCACAACGTAGCATATGATACGCCATTCAATTTAGCTGACTTTCTGATGGAGTGTGTCTGTTGATTAACCGCCTTGATAGCCCGCTTCATGTCTTCCTCTGTCCATGCAGAGCGATTTGTCTTACGAGAATATTTTTTGGGGCATCTGCAAAGAATGAAGAACAATGAGGGTAAAATCGATCACAGGCGGGTAATATCGATCATGCTGGCCGATATTACCCGCGAGTGGACGCCATTGCTTCGACATAAACATGTCCTAAACTCAAAGAACTAAATTTTCGTAAACAGTGTATAGAATACCTTGGGGTACCATGCAACAAATAGTACTAAAGTAGCTGAGGATTTTCAAACATCAACAAGCACATACCTTATCCAATGAACCGGAAAATAACAAAAAAATTGCCCAAAAACTGTTTGTGGCCGTACACACTCGGCGTTGCAATGAAACTGCCCGTTGTTGCTGTTGGTAATTTGCATGTACCTTAAGAGATGGCAGCACTTATTGTTTCATTTGATAGGTATGTAGGGTTGGGTAAAATTAAGATGATCGATATTCGACTTCTTTCCCCTAGGTAGGAAAATAAGATGTTTCAAACCAGAAAAATCGGACTAGACACACGTGTTCAGAATTTAATTCTGTTTTAAATATCTGGTACCCAACGTAGATAAGCAATGTTCGTGTTGAGGTAAATTTCGTGATTTTTCACGTCTAAATTTCCATAGGAAAATTTAAGGGCTATCCTGCATTTTAACAAGCTCTAAACCGATATAAATATGTTTTCGATGGCGATCATTGTGAAATTCACGTGTATTATTTAAAATCCCAACATCAGCTGTCTCTCCCTCAAACTGAAAATAAAGAATGAATCTAATAAAAAGTTTGCATACATAATTTGCAAGTTAAATAGGTACTTCTAACGTACCTATATCTGAAATACCAGAATTCGCTCCCATTATATTTTTGATGGCGATTATTGTGAAATTCGTGTGTATTTTTTGAAAAACCCAGCATCAGCTGTGTCTCCCTCAAACTGAAAATAAGGAATGAATCTAATAGAAAATTTGTATTGATAATTTGCAAGTTATATAGGTACTTCTAATGCACGTGTATCTGAAATAACAAATTTTTCTCCCATTATATTATATTGATGGCGATTATTGTAAAATTTGTGAGTATTATTTAAAGAACACAACATCCGCCGGTCCTGAACCGATTGTAAATCGCTTTGAACCGCTAAATGAGGCTAATTTTTGGTATTTCTTTATTGAGGCTGCATAAGACCTGTATAAAAATGTATAAAGTTGTATACAAATCGGTCTAATGCTATATAAAGCTGCATACAGACCTATCTAAAGCCGTATAAAGCTTTGGTCAGGTCTGTATGCAGCATTAGATAGGTCTGTATACCGCTTTATACAGTTCTATAGAGGTCTGATACAGCCTTAAACAATAAATACCAACTTCTTCTTCTTCTTAATGTGCCATCTCCATCAGTGGAGGTTGGATATCACCAGTAGCAAAATCCAAGGCCGCGCCTGCCCTCGATCTTTCCCGTAAGAATAAGTTGTGCGTAACGATATTTAACGTTTCTCAGTATGTGTCCCAAAAATGATATTTTCCTGACCTTCCCAAGACTACAACAGCTCCCGTTCTGTTCCCAGTCTGCGTAGCACTTCTTCGTTTGTGGTGTGCGATGTCCATGTTATTTTGAGCATTCTACGGTAGGTCCACATTTCGAAAGCTTCCTATTTGTTGATGGTTTGTGCTTTGAGTGACCATATTTCGGCTCCATACAAGAGAGCAGACCAGACGTAGCACTTCGAGAGTCTTCCAGGCTGAGTCGTGAGTCACAGAGCAGCTTCCGAAGTCGCACGAAGCAGTTCCTGGCTTGTTCTATTCTACATCTTATTTCTACGTCCGGATCCATCTTGCAGTCCACCCAACATCCCAAACAGCGAAACTTATTCACCTGTTCTAGAACTTCGCCGTTTATTTGGATTCGTTGTGGGACATTCTTTGATTTTTTGTCTTTTTTATGTTTATTTTCATGCCAAACGCTTCGCAAGCCATGTGAACACTGCTGAGTGGTTGTTGTAGGCCAAGATCCGCGTCTGCGATCAAGACAGTATCATCGGCGTATCTTATACTGTTAATGGTCACACCATTTACCTTAACTCCGTCCGAAGAGTGCGCCAAAGCTCTGCTAAATATTACTTCTGAGCAGAGATTGAACAGCAACGGTAATAAAACGCAGCCCCGTCTGTGGATCTCGATCTGCTCGGACGTGGATTCCTCAATTTTAATTCTAGCCCTCTGGTTCCAGTATAAGTATTGCCGCAGGGTAGTGTCTTTCTTGTCCAGACCCATGATATGAAGAAAGTCTATTAACAGGTGATGTTTCACTCTATCAAATGCTTTCTCGAAATCTATAAAGCAGATGAAGGGGTCTCTTTGCTGATCATAGTATTTTTGTGCTAACACCAGCAAGCTAAACAGAGTCTCTAGAACCTATTCTGCCCCTGAAACCAGATTGGTCATCTCCAATACTCGCTTCACATTTGCGAGAGATGCGGTTAAGGATTATTCTCATCAGAACCTTTAGAGCATGGCTCATCAAACTTATCAGTCGGAAATCACCGCAATTTTTGGGGTTCGCTTTCTTTGGTAGTGGTATAAAAACCGATTATAGCCATTCGCGAGGTACCTTGCCAGTCTCATAAATACGATTAAACAGTGACAAATAAATCAGTATTCTCTTCACTAATCAGTTTTAAAATTTCAGGGTAGACTTCGTCTGGTCCTGGGCTTTTGTTTGTTTTGAGTTGTTTTATCGCATAATGCACCTCTGACTCCAGGATACTCGGACCCTCCTCATTCATATCCGTCCGACGAGGTTCTGTTCTGACATCCTCAAATAGGTTCTTGATGTATTTTTCACATTCCACCAGTTTTCTCTTCGTGGAGTCTAACAGCTTCCCATCCGGACTTAGCATGCTGTAGATTGTGAATTTGCTATTCGTCGATGTGAATTCTTTCACCTTCTTCTGGAGGTTGAAAAAGTCGTGGCGACGCTGTAGATTCTAGATCTCGGAGCATTTACTTTCAATCCAGCTTTCTTTAGCGTGTTTTATCTTAGTACGGATAGTTCTGTTGAGATGTTTGTAGTCATTTGTGTTGTTTGCAGCCTTGTCCCCTTTTCGCTCGTCCATTAACCTCAAAATTTCCTCTGTCATCCACTCCTGCCTACCTTTTCTTGGAGAGATTTAAATTTCTTTGAGTGGTCCTATTCAAGATGTCTCTTATGGTTTTCCACATGCTATCAACATTATTGAATGAAGCAGGGCCACGAGACACATTTGCAAGATGTTCATTTAATTCTTCACTCATTGTTTGTTTTATAGTGGCATCTCTCAGAAGTCCGGCATCAGGTCTGTTTAAAGGTTTTGATTTTTTCGTGATTTTCCATTTGGGCCGTACTCTAGCTACAACAGGTTGGTGGTCCGAGTTAATATCGGCTCCTGGATAGGTCTTAACGTTGATAAGCGCGTTGTGATATATTTTATTGACCTTTATGAAATCAATCTGGTTACGAACCGTTCTGACACTCGTATGTTGTGGTGATGTCCATGTATAAAGTCTGCGAGGGTGATGTTTAAACCATGTATTTGTTACTACCATGTTGTATTGTTGGCAGAATTCAATGAGTCTTTCGCCACTGTCATTTCTATCACCCAGTCCAAACTCCCCAATCAGGTCCGACACTCGTCTTTTGTCCAATTTGGCACTGAAATCTCCCATAATAAAGGTGAGATCCTGTTTCTTAGTCATTTTTACTAGTTCTTCCAGCTCCGTGTACTAGGCCTCAAGCCCGCTTGCGGGTTTATCGGCTGTGGGCGCATAGGTCTGTATGATGTTTATATTCATTGGATTTCCCGCCATTTGGATTAGCAGATTTCTGTCTGAGACTGGTAAAAAGTTCCTAACTGCCCGACTGAATTCCTCGTCCAAAATCACTCCAACTCCATTGCGGTGATTAGGGTTATTATTACCGGAGTATTAATGTTTTGTTCAACGTTTTAGTTGTTCCAGACCTCGTTTAAGCCCAATAATCGAATGCCCAAGCAATCTAATTCATGGCATGCGTTTGTAAGTTTCCCTGTTTTAAACAGACATTTCATGTCGCAATCTTAAATTCTGTCTGTAAGGTTTTCAATCTCATACCAACAATTACCCTCATTTAACGGTGGATTAGAACTAATCCAACCTAAATCATGATCAGCTTTTTATTTTGATCGCTCATGAACCGGTCTTAAACCGCTTTGAAGCGGTATAAGAAGATAATTGTTGACATATCTTAATTAATCAGATCTGTATAAAACTCTATAAAGCGGAATACAGAGCTGTCTACGGCTATATACAGACTTGCCTAAAGCTTTATGATGCTTTGGACAGGCTGTATTCAGATTTATTCAGTTTTTTACAGGTCTTATACAGCTTTAACCAATAAATATAGACAATTGTCAACAATTGAACTCATTTATCTCGAATTGAGAACGATTCAAAGCGGTTCAAGACCGGTTCAGGCCCAAATAAAATAAATAAAATAAATAAATAAATAAATATAGCCTTTATTTCCAACAGGTTAGTACCCACTTATAGGAAATTCACAAATACATATAAATACTATGCTTAATGATACCCAAGCCACTAACCAATAATTACTGCAATCGGATTAGTAGAAAATTATACATTTACAATGAAAGAAGTAAATTAATTTTAAATATAACTCGCATATAAGGCACTATTATCAGACTGAGCACAATCAACGATCCAAATTCAACACGGCGCTAACTATACTCTCAAGAGAATCTGCATTAATGTCACATGTATTACATATACGGTTGAATACACTGCACATCAAATAAAGAGGACATTGTCTTAAAATATTGGACCTAGCCGTGCTGAGATAAAAGGACGGAGTGTACCTTGCCCCCAGTCGCGGCACCCAAAAACAAATATCTCCCAGGAGAGAAACACAATCAACCTTGGAATTCAACAATCCATATAGAAACCTGATTGACTGAACCCTTCTCCTGGTGAAAAGAGTAGGCTCAGCGAAACGAGCTAGTAATAAAATGTGATCGAATCCTCTAATAGGGTACACATTGTCCTCTTTAAAAACTAGGTACTTAAATAATCGTCTCTGCACAGATTCAATGTGGCCAATGTGAGTAAGATATATTGGGTTCCATACAATTGATGCATAATCAAGCTTGGAACGTACAAATGTATAATATAAAATTTGAATTGTAGAAGAATCATTGAAATGTTTACTATTACGGATAACAAAACCGAGCACTTTGGAGGCCGGAGCCACCATCTGGTCAATATGAGGTACAAATGTTAGCTTGTTATCGAACAATATGCCAAGATCGGCCATTCTCTCCGATCGATTCAGCACGGCTTCGCCCAGTGAGTAATCATAAAAAATAGGATTATTGCTGCGACTAAAACTCACTATGTTGCACTTAGAAATATTCAGTGTCAATCTGTTAACCCTACACCAGTCACTTATGACTTGCAAATCCTCCTGCAGAAGGACACAATCAGCAACACTATATATTCTATGAAATATCTTCAGATCATCACCCGGCCAAGTAAATACGATTTAACAAGGTCAATCAATCTCTGCGACATACCCAGGTTCTCTAGCTTAGCGAGTAAAACATAGTGGTCAATCTGATCAAAGGCTTTTTGAAAATCCGTGTATATCACATCCAACTGGCCACGTGAATCCAAAACCTCACATGCTTTGTGTGAAAATGAACACAGATTGGTAACGCACGATCTAGAGTCAATAAAGCCATGCTGATATTCGGAGAGCATCCTACGGATCTGCGGAAAGATGGAACTGTGGATTAACATTTCAAGGATTTTAGAAAAGTTGCAAAAGATGGAGATAGGTCTATAATTTTTTATTTCACTGGAGTCGCCCTTCTTCAAGACAGGCGTCACCCTAGCCACCCTCCAGATTTCGGGAAAAGAGCCAGTCAAGAGTACCTGATTAAAGATATGAGCCAAGGGTTCAGCCAGCACGTACGAACAATCTCTCACCAGGAAGCTGGGTATTCCGTCCACTCCGGCCGTTAATTTATTTTTAAGTTTTCTACTTGCAACTAAGACATCATGAGCTGTAATTTGTGACATATCTATAATTGCACTTGTGACATATGCCGACGTGCGAGGGACTGCAGCAGGAACAGAATTCTTATAAACGCTCTGAAAATAATTAGCGAAAGCATCAACAATGCTGCGAGGAGTGCTACACTCGAGATCATCGCAATGCATAACCCCTGGAATCCTCGATTGCCCCCTCTTACTCTGGATGAAGGACCAAAAAGTGGACGGATCATTAGAGATCCTCTCTTCAGCACAAGTTATATACTGTCTGTAAGCTAAACCAACTTGGCTCTTAATGAGACTCCTCAATGAATGATACCTCTCCAAAAAATATCTGGCACCGTGCTTCCTGTACTCTCGATAAGCCTTCTCCTTCTTAAAAATATTATTTATGATAATGCTAGAGAACCAGGGTAGAAATCGCCTTTTGCGTTGAATTTTGACGGGTACACACACCTGAAAAATATTGTCAAGGATATCGTAAAAAGCGTTACAAGAAGTATTAACATTTTCAGAATCGTAAATCGGTGACCAATCCGTCTCCGCCAGCATATCATACCTCAGAGGAAAATTCGCCTTTCGGAAATTATATTCTTTAGATGAGTTTCTATTGACTGGAAAATTATTTACATGCGAGAGCGTAGCTTTAAATTCAATCAACAGTGATGGGTGATATGCATCTTCATCAACAAACGGAATATCACCGAAATACGCAACGTGACAACTATAATTTGAGAATACTAAATCTAGTAGGCGATTATTGATATTAAATATCGTATTGTATTGAGATAAATTTAGTGTGCTAGAGAAGTTAGATATAAGTGCATATTTGGGGTCAAGATAGCTGCTGGTAGCGTATCCAGGTACATTAAAATCACCTAAAATAAGGATTTTGCCATCATATAAAGTATTAATCGACAATAAGTGGTCAAAGAAAATTTCAAATTCATGCAAAGATATCGACGGTGGAATATATACAACTATAATACATAAAACAAAGAAGTCAATTTTAATCTTACAACCCACGATATCGATGTTAAGATTTACATTGCCAAAACGCGAAAGATCAAGCGGCACTGAGGAGATATCACTCACCACACCCAGCAACACTCCACCGCCCCTCGAAGCCCCCGTAAGTTCAAATCTGCGATCCGACCGGTATACTGTGTATGAAGGCGTAAACAGTTCAGAATTGGACACGCCAGGCCATAACCAAGTCTCCGTAATAGCAATAATGTCCAAGCTGTTTGCCGCGACGGCGTTAAGAAAGTTATGGGTTTTGGTATTGAGACCGCGAACATTCTGGTAATAACATCGAACATCACTTGCCGGACGAGCTTGATCAGATAAGGAATTAGACTGAGGATTTAGTTTTTTGAAACAATACTTGGCCGACCACTTGTGTACCTAAGAACAAGGTCGACTTCGCCATTAGCTCGGCGGGTTCTCAATTCTTGTTTTTTATTGTTAAGTTCATCAAGCTGCAGTGGAGTGAGATCCGCTTCAATATAAACTTGACGTGAGGCCAACACTTTGTGTTTGTTTTTTAAGACCTTGTGAATTAGTTGAGTGTCGCCAAGAACAACTTTAATAGGTTTGTGTCCATTTCGGTTAGGCCTACCGAGCTTCGTGACTCTCAACACCTCAATAGGCTGATCGCAGACTTCAGCGAGCAAGACTGCTACCTGAGTAGCATCCGATTCATCAGTGGGCAAATCAAAATTAAAAATCATCAAATTATTCACCCGCTTCTGCCTTTCGAAAACTTCAGACATTATGTTTTCACCGGATGCATTAGAATTCGGCAATGCAGCATGTGAAGTCTGATCTATAATAGCAGTGCTCTTCTTCTTAATGTCAACTTCTAGCAGTTCAAGCCGCTGTTCAACAACATCAATTCGCTTCTGCATTATTGGTATTAACCGTAATCCCTCTTGGCACGTCTCACAGAAATATTTTAGACTCCTTTTAGTCTTAAGCTCGATAACCCTGATCTCAGAAGGTGTCAAATCAGTACAGTTGTAGTGAAATTTTTGCTTGCATCCATCACAGGAGACATACTTCTCGGAGTCCCCCAAATCGACACTGCACTTAAAGCATGAGGAAATCATGACAAGTGAAACCGACTCTAGATTCAAAAATTATATTCAAATTCACTAACACTTACAGCCCAGACGGACTATATATTTGTATTGGAATTTATCACCTGAGAAGCATGTAGGCACATCAATTTTTTTACACCAGCAGGTCGAAAACAAACAATAGACCAACCAGTAAACAATCTATTGTTTAACACTGAAAATCCGTTTGTTCACTAACAATTACAGTGCGAAAGGTGAAAGGTGAAATTTAAACCAGTCCGTGGATAATCATTTCATGCTTATGATGACAAAAAAATAAAATTTTTCATCCAATACAACCCTCGAAACATGAAATAATGCGGGACGAGTTTAAAACACGACACGACGGAATTATTCCTTATCATAAAAGCGGTGAAGGACTAGTTCAGAGAGAATCAGGACCGGTTCAGTGCTGACAGACTCCAAATGTCATCTGTCAGGATTCATCCACTTTAGTTATATAATTTTAGGTTAGTTCAGATTAGGTTAAGTGAGGTTAGTTTTGTTTGGTTAGGTTAGTTAACTGATGTCACACCTTCAAAAATGTAGAGCTCAAGTCGGCGATGCGAACGCCTAGCTAGTAGAGTTTTAATGCAAAAATCGCGAAATTTAAGTCAGAACGATCATTGCTTACTCCTTAAATTATTCAACAATTTAGATGCACCACTCAAACAAACTCCACCAGGGGCGTACAGATATATGTATGTATGTATAAAATTTGGAATACTAGAAGTTATTTAAACTACAATGGTAAGAACACTCATAATTTTAAAGTATACTGTCCATTATACTTTTCATCGCTTGACAAACATTTAAATATTTTTTTCTCCCTAACTGAATAAATTCCAATTTTTCAAGAAAATCTTTGAAACTATTCATCTATAAAGGAAATTTTACGTAGGTTCCGAAAATTTGCGCGAGAATAGTGAGGAATTTGAATTTCTTTCATAATCTTCAAATGTGCTGCTCTATGTATTTTTTGCATTTAACAAAACTCAAAACCTTATTTTCACCCCAATAGCAAAAATTCAATTTTGCACGAAAATCTTTCAAACTATCGATATAAAGAGGAAATTTTACGTAAATTTCGAGAATTTATACGAGAATGTGATTCGATTTCTTTCATATTCTTCAAATATACTGTCATTTGCACTTTTCAACGCTCGGCAAACATTTAAACCTTTTTTCACCCTAATTGAAAAAATTCCAATTTTTCACAAAAAGCTTTGGAACTAATATGTGTAAGGGAAATTTTACCTAGATTCTGAAAATCCACTAGAGAATGGTGAGAAATCTTGAATATTTTCATAATCTTTAGATGCACTGCGCTATGCACTTTTCAGCATTTGACAAAACTCGAAATCTTATCTTCACTCCAATATTTTTAAAACTGTCAACATAAATAAGAAATTTTACGTAGATTTCGAAAATCTATACGAGAATGTTAAGAAGTTTTCATAGTCTTCAAGTATATTGTCCTTTGTACTTTTCGATGCTTGAAAACGAAGATAAATAATTATTGGCTCTATTGAAGCCTTTTTCAATAGATCAGCTTTAACAAATTGCATAATTTACACCAGCGGCGTAGTTTCAATGTTAGCCTTAAGTGGAACACCCTGTAGAACATGTATGTAGTCAGGTGAACCAAATAATTGAATTCTTATGATAATACGCATGATATATATTATTTAAAATCATTTGCACATGTCTGAATATGGAATCAAATAATTACTCATGTTAACATTCTATGTTCTACTTTAGAACTACTACGGCCTGCAGCCAAGTAAATAAAGAAAAAGGAAACAATTGCATATCCGCCAATACCTACCTATAGCGTGAGATTATTGTACAACTTTCGCTTAAATTTAATATTACTCGTTTGCAGGAATATGCTTGAAGGCTTAAACTCATGTGGAAGCCTACAGGTTTAATTTGGTTGCCTGCTGATATATACTAGGGTAAATAATAGCCGAATAGGTGACTTGACATGGCTCAATCATATTTATGAATTTTGGCGATTATTACAAAAAAATATACTAATAAAATTTGAAACTTTTGCGTCTCAGTTGCGTCAAGTATCAAGGTTATTGAGTACTTCTAATTCAATGCAAATAATAATATCCAGCTTATAACGGCTATTATTTCTACTCAACAGGTAGATCGGAATTTAAGGAAATATTTGGTCCTTCAGGTAGATTTAGTTGCTATTTCGCTACAAGACAAGATATTGTTTCCAGAGCAAAAAATATGCCATTTCAAATACCTAAGTATACTAATCGTACTTTCGAATTAAGAAAAACTGTACAGGGATGTAGAATCTATTAAAATATCGCTGAATTAAATTAATGGCAATGTTTAAGGTTTAATGCCCACAACACAAACATGGCAAGGCACTCTAACGGTTTTCGCATGAAAACGACTACAAGTGAAAAGAATAATTATTATTAAACTTTCCCATAAGCCGCAAACGAGTTTATTACACTTTGTTATGTTACCACATTTTCATAGTTAGTAGACTATAAAAAATAATTCGTACATCTTACAAAGCCATTCATAAAGTTGTGGTGATGGTTATGTACTGTGCTTTTATTGTCATATTATTTGCGCATCATCGGTCAAAAAATAAATTCCTATTATGCAATGGAATAAAATTCACTGATACTAAGTGGCAAAAGATCTAGGTATTATTGTACATCGCTTACCACTCTATTATTGGGCACTAGTAAAGAACAACAGGTCTTTTAAGATCCTTGATGGATCGACAACTCCCGGTGGATTCATTGGAGAATATAACTGCGGAAAACTGGCAAAACGCCATATAACATATTGTTGTGTGAAATTTAGGACCTTTACGCAATTGACGAAACTATGGAAATCCGACTTTATCTCTTCTTGTTCCATTTACTTGCAATAATTTCTTTATTTTTTGTTATAAACTCTTTTGTTTTAAGAAATTAATATATTTATTTAAAAAAACTGAAAGATAATTATAACACAAACATATTTAGAGAAGTTAAAAATTACAACTCTGCTCTCCGGCAATATGGTGCCCCGATTCATTGCTTATCATTCGTTTGCATTTTATGACACAATTGTTCATTCACCGGTTATGTGGCCTGGACTACAATTTCTATTCTACTATTTTATATCAAAAAACACACTTCAAATCGTGTTCAAAATTAAATTCTCTCTAAACTTCTGCAAATTGCGCACCGATATCTTCGTTCGCAAAATATTTGACTAAAATGTCAACCTAAAAATTCCCATTAAACTAACCCAAAAACTACAATAAGGACTATTTTTAATTTAATAGAAATGTGTTATCCTACGTTACTTTAAATGCTTTCGACCACACCTTGCTATACTTGCCGTAACTGTTTAACATCTCTAAGAACAATACGTGATGTCCACATAATATTACGCAGGCACATTAACACCAGGCAATTAAAATGCCTATTACAGTCCAATAACCTGAACGCTGAATAATTAAAATAATAATTTTAGAGCGTCTTGTTTTTATTTTTTTATATATAACAATAGCAAGAATCCGCTTAGTTATATTACATAAATTATGCCTGAATTATGTTATAATATATGCAGGGGTTAATTAAGATTTCGCTCAAGTTCAGGGTGCTATTCTTTACTCAATTTTAACTTTTTCCTGGGTGGTGAATAAGACTGAGCTGCCTACGTAAATTCATGTAACGCTCAAAGCTATCTAGCTTCGGCTATTTAACGCTCATTCGGGTAATTAATCAATATTTAGCATTTTTCTCCAAAACGTTAAATATATATAGTTGAGCTTTCGAATTCGGCACGTTTTTTAAGCCTCACTTGGAGACAGCCCACGCGACGATCATTCAAATTCAAAATTCAAATTCAAATTTAAATGTTTTATTTGCCCATATAAAATTTTAAAATACAGTTATAAATCTAATTAAAATTTTGACAAAAAGGATTAATTCCCGATTGTAAAAACCGTTAATCTGTTGATACAGATGAAATAACCCTTAAAAATCTAATTTATATAAAATAAATCCAAAAAAAAAGCTAATAATAATAAGTAAAAGAAAATTAAGAGAGTAAAGACATTCTTTTCTCTCTCGACAAGAGCAGACATTTTTAATTTTTTCTTATTATTTTTTTTTTGACAAAGTCCTTAACTAATGCCAAATAAGAATTTTTTTCTTGTTTTAATTTTTTTTTAGTTTTTAACCTATTTTGTATCTGATGTTAATTAACCTATTCTTTGTTCAACTAGTAACTGTAATTTGATTTTTTTAGAAAATATTTTTAAAGATAGCTGTTTAATACAGGATGGAATACTATTCCACATTTTAACCCCCTCAAATTTAAAAGAACGCTGAAATGATGCGGTTCTATGGCGTGGCACAACAAAAATATCATTATTTCGCGTCATGTGTCTATGCTCAAAATCCAAAAATTCATTTCGCAAGTTTGCCGGTTGGCCTTCCTTTATAATCCGATAAATAAAGTTAAACATATGATGCTTTCGTCTATTTGTCATATTTAATAAATTATTGTCATTAAGATATGGCGTTATATGGTTTCTATATGGGATATTATAGGCAAATCGCATACAGGAATTTTGAATTTTTTGTATTGCTCTTTTGGTGTTTGCATACAAAGAGCTACCATATACCACATCACCGTAATCGAATAATGATAAAACAAGGCTTTCACAAAGTAGATATTTTTGATCCGTGGACAGGTTCCGTTTAAGTTTAAAAAGGTTTTTCAGGCGTAAATAGGCTGCTCTAATTTTGTTTTTCACATGGGGTTCAAAAGAGAGAGAACTGTCAAATATGATTCCTAAATTTTTTGCATCTGAAACAATTGGAACTGGGGTGTTATTTATATGAATATTTATACGATCTTCAAGATTTTGTCTTAAATTATTATTCGAACACATCAAAAGAATTTTAGATTTTTCAGCATTTAATTTAAGGTTGTGGTTTTTTGCGTAGTTTTCTAGATTCATTAAATCGAATTGAAACTTACGTTGAGATGAATTATTACTGTGTTCAATAGAAACTGGAATATACCGTTGTGAGTCGTCAGCATACTGCTGCAATGTGGAATGTTTTACAGCTTTACACATGTCTGCCTCGTATAGTGAAAAAAGTAAGGGTGACAGTATAGAACCTTGAGGTACGCCTTGATTTGATTGTCTAAACTCTGAACATTGTTTTTCTAACTGTAGGACTGTCATAACACAACTTTCACGATTACATAGATATTCCTTAAAGAGGTTAACACCATATTCAGAGATTCCAAAATACCCCAGTTTAGCCAACAACATTTGGTGATTAAGTGTGTCGAATGCATTACTAAAATCGAGCAAGGCCACACATGTCGCTTGATTTTGCTCTTCATTCACTCTTACGTCATTTAATATTCTAACTAAGCATGTTGATGTGCTAAAGTTCTTTCTAAATCCTGACTAGCAATCGGGAATCAAATTATAAGTTTCAACAAAATTAGAAATCTGGTTGTAGATATGTTTTTCAAACACTTTGGATACTGCAGGTTATAATATACTGATTGGTCTCAAATCCTTGTATTCTTTAGGTACTGAGTTTTTTGTAATATGTTTAATTGTAGCTTTTTTCCATAAATTTGGATATTTTTGCTCACTCATTAATTATCTGTAACACCGGATTTAAGCAAAATCGAGAACAAAGTTTAATGTCTTTAATTGAGATACCATCAATTCCCACAGCATTGGATTTATTGAGGAGATTATTTTAGTTAAATTAGAATATTCAAGAAGTTGAAACGTTAACACTTCATTACAAGCTAAATTATTTTTATAGTAATCTATTGCTTCTCTACTTCCTGTATCCGGAAGGGCATTAATACTATTTAATAGATTATTTGGTATAGAATTTTGATTTTTATTTTTTGTTAAATGAGGTTTGTCTGCTACTCCCCAAAAATCCTTTCCTTTTTTATCCGACAGTTCATTAAAAAAGGTAATTTTTTCTCTAATGATTGCGTGTTTTGTGTAATTTCTTAGTTCTCTATAATACTGCAAATGCGCTGGAGATTTAGTTTTTAAATATTTTTTATGAGCTCGGTCCCTGAGTTTGATTAAAGTTTATATATTTTGTGTTATCCAAGGACAAAAGTGTCAAAAATGTCTATTTAGGATTGTCAAAATGTTTCTGTTAAAAAAGTCAACTTTTTCATTAATATCAATCATGTAGTACATCTCGTGCCAGGAAATAAGCTCCCCAACATTATAAAAATTTTCGATGCTTATTTTGTCATAATCTCGAAATGAAATATATTTTCCTATCGTCTTTATATTTTCAAATTTAAAAATCGAAAAAATTATATTATGATCTGATATGGTATCTGAGATGGGCACCGATAGTGACTTTAAAGAAATTAAATTATCGCCGCTTACTATGTACTCAATAAGACTTGCTCTTCCAGTTGTCACATTTATTCTTGTTGGCTCTGATATACGTTGAGATAAATTAAAATATTCTAAAATTTGTTTTAGCCTATTGAAATACGCGTGCTCCTTTAAAAAATCAATATTAAAGTCGCCTGCCACAATAACATGATCAAAATTTAAAGTTAAACCGAGTAAGTCTTCTAGGTTATCCAGGAAATTTGGTATACTGCTAGATGGAGGACGATATATAGTAATTAACGTTTTTGGTGATCCAATTTTCCGTTTCCAAGTTATTAAATCAAGTTATTTAGTTTTTAATATTAATCTCGCCTTGTTGCCGTTTTAAAATCGACTAATGTAAACGAAAAACTTCAATAAACAGAACAGATTAACAAAAAGCAGTGACGTACTATATATATTTTTTAATGAATCACAGAGATTACCTTTGTGCATGACACTGGTAAAACGATAAAAATTATCAAAATACAAATTTTGACAAATGTCATATATGACTTTCACCAACTGTTAGGTTAATATTTGTCATCACCATATAAATTTATATATATTTAATTAAATATTATAATAAAACATAAAAACGCAAAGATAATTGACCTATGTAATTTTTGACGGCTGACAATAATGCCTCGACGAGCCTCAAAGGACCCGCCGCGCAGTGTGCTTGTGGGAAAATCTATGACAGCTGTCATTACTATTGCAATAAATGACATATTTATATCAAATGTTACATTGACATCTGTCAAAATCAAGTAAAAGAGTTTTGACATTGTGTCCATGTCTTACAAAATATTTGACAGCTGTCATTACTACTGTCAAAATCTATATGCAATGTTACATTGACATCTGTCAAAATCAAGTAAGAGAGTTTTGACATTCTGTCCATGTCTTACAAAATATTTGACATCTGTCATTTTTTCTTAAATGACCTATATAGACCGGGCTCCCAGTGGAGTTCCGTATGCAAAATATGCAGACCGCGTTCTGACTTCTGATATGTGCTGTACTGATCTTATACTTCGATATGAATGATGTTACCAGTGAGTGTTGTGGTACGTTCTCTCTCCCGCTTCCCCTTCCCCATTGCTGTTAACATTGTTAGCATACTTCGAAAAAGTATTGATCATAATCATGGGACTATGAAACACGAATGTTTAAGGCTGTATGTATACTTTTTTCGGATATAAATATAGCACACCACAAGTCAGTAGGTACAATACGTTTAATTTTAATTAAAAAATAATTGAAAAAAAATTATAGTTAATTTTAAAAGCAGTGTTTTACTTTCTTACAAATTTTGAGCCAATGGAAATATTTCAATTTTAATTTATACTACTAGAAAGTGAAATTAGCGTTCACGGCACCAAGGGCTCATCTTGTCATAATTGAAATATATTTTTTTGAAAAAAAAATTTTTTTTTTCAATCCGAAAATGACTATTTTTTCCAATCAGGAAAATAAATTCACCCGAAGTGGCTTAATAAAAGCGGGACAAAATAGGCTATCTGGACAATTTTCAAGCTGATGCGCTCTTGTGAGTGCGTGCGTGTGTTGTGAGTGTGTTAAATGTGTGAGTATGTGTGCATGTGAAGGCGCGTGCCGTGGCGTTTGCGCGAGAGCGCGCATGTGGTTTTAAAGGAGATGAAAATGGGATAAAAGAGTTGTTTAATGAGAAATAAGGGCACATCAGCCCTTGAAAATATTTTATTTTAATATTCATATTAATTATATATATTCATATTAAATATAACAGTACCACTTAATACTTAAAATATATTATATGTGGACATGCATTTTACTGAAACAGTAGTATAATTAATTTTACTGAAACAGTAGTATAAAAGCTTTACTATGTACGGTTAAATCAGTGTATAAATATGGCTAGAAATACCATGACTTGAAACTTTCAAAGATAATTATGAAATAAAAAAAATTTAAACGAAATTTCTCTAGTTGCCATCTGGGTCATCGGGGTCTTCCTCATTATGACGCAATTCTGCATTAGAACACTATCCACTGCAGTGATAACACCATTCCCGCGGACCGGCCGCAGCATCCACACGCATCTCCACATCCGGATTTGCACGCACTCCTAATTAGGTTCAGTAGACTCGGCGCGGCAGCGAGCAGGTCGGAGCAGTGTGGTAAAAACCGCGCTGCGTAGTCCAGTTGTCTCCAGTCATATTTCGTTGCGTTGTCAACCAAGTCATCAGAGCAATAGTGAAGAACTACGGGGAAACGGTCAGAATAAAACAAACTGGACCCGCCTTCTGAAGCCTGCACTCGAGTAGAGAGGGATAAGGGTGCTACAGGACCCCGGGGATGCAGATACCTTGACCAGTATAATAGCCCGACCCTTGCTATAGCTGCAACAGACACGGATATTCTTGCCATGCTTGTCCAGCGTAGAAAACCTACTCAGAAGTTGAGATTTTTTGATAAAGGGACCTGTGGAAGAGGCACAGAACATCGAATTGAAGTCAGCCATTCTCTTTCCTCACGCCTTTTCCGGCTGTGATACAATGCCAGCAGTTTTTGGAAAAGGAAAGGCATCAACAATGAAAATTCTCCAGGGCAACGAAGTTGGACTTTTTAATAAGCCCGGAGCAGATTTGGAGAGGATCGTCTCCTAAGGTAAAAAATTGCTTCTTGCTTCATACAGAGGAGCGAAATATGCCACCCTAGATGACCTTCGCTACACCCTCTATAACAAGTGTAGCCGCCACGCAAAAGCTAGATGCTGACTTGCAGCTGAAAACTTTGCCCCCTGCAGCTGCTTGACAACATTCATTGCGCGTGCACCTGCAGGTAATTTGAAGAAAAATAAAAGGGTAAAGCATTCTGCATTAGTAAAATATTAATTAGGTTGATATTTTTTAAGTTCAAAAATGGCTTGGGACAGGAACAAAGCTGGACGCAACTAAGTACGGCTGGAGAAAACTGGACAACCCAGCGCGGCTTGTGCGCTTGCCCTGTCGAGTCTCTTGAGCTTAATTAAGTGTGCGTAGAAGTCCAGATGTAGAAATTTATGTGGATGCCGGTCCGAGGGGATTGAACACAGTAGTGAAGAGTGTTCATGCATAGAATTGCTTCATAATGAAGAAGTCCCCGACGACCCAGATGGCGTTTAGAGTAATTTAATTTTTTTTTATTTCACAATTATTTGTGAAATTGTCAAGTCATGGTATTTCTAGCCATACTGATCTAACTGTACATACATGCTTTTATACTACTGTTTCAGGAAAATGTATGTCCACATTTCTTTTAAATATTAAGTGGTACTGCTATATTTAATATGAATATTTATACTGATTAAATATTTTCAAGGGCTGATGTCTGATGTGCCATTATTTCTCTTTAAACAACACAATTATCCCACTTTCATTTCCTTTAAAACCGCACGCGCACCTTCGCGCAAAGGCCAGTGCACGTGCCTTCACACGTACACGGAGACAAGATGCGCGTCAGTGTGAAAACTGATCAGATAAGCCCATTTTGCTCAGTTTTTTAGCCATTTCCGAAGAATTTTTCCCGATTGGGAAAAATTATCATTTCCGGGTTGAAAAATTACTTTTTCTTAAAAAAAAATACGTTTGAACCATGATCAGATGACCCCTTGGAGCCGTGAACGCCAATTTCACTTTCTAGTAGTTTACATTAAAATTGTAATATCTCCATTGGCTCTTGTAAATTTGCCAATGCGGGAATTTTTGGGGACTTTGTTTCCGATGATAAGGTACTGTCTTAAAAACCCAAATCAGTCGTCAGATGTTATGAATTATTTTTTCTGCGATACCACATTCCTCGGCAACCTAACGTTTCTAGTTTATGCCGCAGGTAAAATAGTGGGGGGGCCAAACGGCAATCGCACCATGCGCGCGCACGGCAACATGCTTTTTTATACAGACAAAGGTCTCAGATACACAAATCACAAAACAGATTGCGGTCTGCAGATTTTGCAAACGAGGAACCGATTGGAGCCTGCACTAATAGTCACATATTATGAATTCATCATAAAACATTTCTTTCACCAACTGTTAATTTGGTTAATATTTTCCTTACATGTCATATTTCTGTTGATTTATATTTATATTTAATTAGATAGGCATAATAATAATAAGAAATAAATACGCAAAAAAAATTGACATAATAATATGTAATTTTTAACAGTTAACAATAATGCCTCGACCAGCCCGAAAGTTTTCGCCGCACAGTGGATATTGTGGGAAAATCTGTGACAGGTGTCATTACTATTGTCAATATTGGCATATCTATATCAAATGTTACATTGACATCTGTCAAAATCAAGTAAGATAGTTTTCACATTCTGTCTGATATAATTGTTGGAGTATTAGAGATGTATTACGATACCTGCCGAAATAATCGGGACATTAACTGAAATATGAAAAATTCTAGCAAACAATAATTTTTCCTCTTTTATCTTCATATTTTTATGATTTAATTTTTCTTTTTTTTCTGTGCAACTGTGATAATAATACTTTGAGGATTTATTTGAACTGTTATAATATTTTGAGCTTTTATTTTGATTTAAATTACGTCTTTTAACCTATTAATTTTTGACATCTAGCTTACAGTTACTAATATTTTTTCTATTTTCCAAAATTTATATTGTTTCTTCTATTTCAATATATTTCATGTCTCAGTTGTTTCTTGCCGTTTGTTTTTTTTTGTATGCAATACTTTCTGCCACGATAATTTTTAAATTTGTTTATTTGCATTTTGATTTTAAGTATATTTTGTTTTAATTTTTTAAAGACTTGGAGGATTTGTAACGTAAAATTTTTGCTTCTATTTTAATTTTAAATATCGTCTTTTAAATCTTAATTTATAGCGGCTTAGATTGCAACTAATAATCTTATTTTCTATTTGCAAAAATTTGCTTTATTTATTCTATTTTAATATATTTTATGTTCCATTTTATTTTTGCGGTTTGTTTTTTTTGCGTGCCACAACTTCTACCGTAATAATTTTTAGTTTTGTTTATTCATATTTTTATTATAATTTTTTAAAGATATGGAAGATTTGAACCGTTTTATTTTCTTAGCTTTTATTTTTATTTAAATAAGTAAAAGAGTTTTGACATTGGGTCCATGCCTTACAAAAATATTTGGCAGCTGTCATTACTATTGTCAAAATTGGCATATCTATATCAAATGTTACATTGACATCAGTCAAAATTAAGTAAGGAAGTTTTGACATTCTGTCCATGTCTTACAAAAATATTTGACAGTTGTCATTTTTTCTATCACATACGAATTCATCATCAAATATTCTTTTCGCCAACTGTTAATTTGGTTAATGTTTTTCCTTACACGTCATTTCTATTGATTTATATTTATATTTAATTAAATGTTATAATAAGAAATAAATACCCAAAAAAAATTGAAATATGTAATTATTGACAGCTAACAATAATGCCTCGGCGACCCCGAGTCATTACTATTGTCAAAATTGGCATATCTATATCAAATGTTGTATTGACATCTGTCAAATCAAGTAAGAAAGTTTTCACATTAGGTTTGTTCTAGCAGCGATTTCAAACGGTTCCAAACCGTCCGGAGTTTGCGCATAGCGATATAAGCGACGCTTATATCGTTATGCCCAAACTCCGGATGGTTTGAAACCGTTTGAAATCGCTGCTAGAACAAACCTATTATTTTTGTTTTGCAAAATCATTTGATAGCTGTCAGTGTCATTACTCACAGATATAACTGTTAGGGTATTAGAGATATATTACGATACCTACCGAAATAATAGGAATATTAACTGAAATATGAAAAGTTCTAGCAAACAATTATTTTTCCTCTTTTATTTTCATATTTTTATGATTTAATTTTTCTCTTTTTTTTTCTATGCAACCGTGATAATAATACTTTGAGGATTTATTTGAACTATTATAATATTTTGAGCTTTTATTTTCATTTAAATTACGTCTTTAAACCTATTAATTTTTGACATTTAGCTTACAGTTACTAACCTTCTTTCTATTCTCCAAAATTTATATTGTTTCTTCTATTTCAATATATTTCATGTCTCAGTTCTTTCTTGCCGTTTGTTTTTTTCTATGCAACGATTTTTGCCACGATAATTTTTAAATTAGTTTATTCGCATTTTGATTTTAAATGTTTTTTGTTTCAATTTTTTAAAGACTTGGAGGATTTGAAACGTTAATGTTTTGCTTCTATTTTAATTGTAAATTACGTCTTTTAAATATCAACTTATGGTGCTTAGATTGCAAAAATTTGCTCTATTTCTTCTATTTTAATATATTTTGTGTTTCATTTTATTTTTGCCGTTCGTTTTTTTTGCATGCCACAACTTCTACCGTGATAATTTTTAGTTTTGTTTATTCATGTTTTTATTATAATTTTTTAAAGATATGGAAGATTTGAACCGTTATACTTTGTTAGCTTTTATTTTGATTTAAATCACGTCTTATAATCCCCTAATTTCTAATTTTTGACATTTAGCTTGCAACTACTAACATTTTCTTCTATTTACAAAAATTCCTTCCTTTTCAACATGTTACAGGGTACGTGATATGCTTTAAGCCTATCGAGGTGATAACTTTCAGTTTGTTCTGGGGCTACGTTGAATTCTATACACTACGTCATTAATTCTTTTGATGACTCTATAGGGTCCTTCCCATACTGGCGTTAGCTTGAAAGATCTTCATTTGCGGATTATATAAGCAGACTTTAGCGTTCATCTGAAACTCCATAGAGTTAGCTTGGAGATCATATCGAGCCTTCATTCGGTTACTGGCGAGACGTTCAAACGGTAGTCCCACATCATTCTGTTTCATCTTCCCACTAGATCCTGACTGGGGTCCTTGACTTGAGGCACATGTTGAACACTGCCGGCACCATGATTTCACATCCTGGCAGTAGTTGATCGAGTAAAATCTGTCGCGGATCTTGTCAATCGTTCTGATAACTCCGAGATGAGCACCAAACTTTCCATTTTGTACTTTTTCCAGGACTTTCGATACCCTCTTTCTTGATACCACTAACTACGTCTTCACTACTTTTCTATCGGGGCTTTCCCAGGCTCGTTTAAGAAGTCCATTTTCCACCACCAAAGAGTCCCACTGAGCTCACAGAGATTTAGAAGTAGATCCCTTAGTTGAAATATCTCTCCAGCTTGGTCTTGGTTGACATTCTTCTTTAGCTTTTAGCAGTAGTGCTATTTCACTATCCTCAAGCTGATCTTTCTTTAGTTGCTCTGTGGTCCACTGCTTTGTCAATGTTTATAATTATCCTCGCAAGAACTTCTGGATAAAGCATCTGTATTATTATGCCATCTTCCTTCCCTGTGCTTAGCCTTAAAGTTGTATTGTTTTAACCCTTCCTGACTTGACTTTGAACTGCTAGCGTCTCTGGATGGAGATGTAAACCTTAGTTGTACTCGACAGCCTCTCTTGAAATGCCCAGTCCTGCCACATATATAGATAGCACTGATTTAAAACATTTCGGTTACGTGTCCTATCTTCTAGTGGCTCCTGGAATATTTGTACTCGACAGTCCCTGCCACATCTATAGCACTGATTTATAGCATTTTGGTTACATGGTCTAACTTCTAGGGCTCCCGGAATAGCTGTACTCGACAGCCCCTTTTGGAATGTCCAGTCTTGCCACATGTGTAGCACTTGCAACATCTTTATAGCATTACGGTTATATGGCCTAACTTCTAGTGGTTACCGGAATCTCCCCGTGGCCTGAAGAACTTCGGTTAATTTTTTCAAAATACCGTCCCTGTCAGTTAGTTCACAACTGTTCGCAAGCTTTTCTTCCTGAATGGATACGTTCCTGATTGCTGACTTAGAGATGTTACAAGCCGCCTCGATTTCTAAGGTTCTACCCAAAACTTCACGGCTGTTATCAAATTTGGCTAGACGTAGCATTTTCTGAGTTTCTGGATCTCTGATATCATCCACGAAATATTGCGTGGCAAGTTCCTCTTGAAATTCTTCTGTTCTGCTCCCGGGTAGGCCAATTGAATGAGACGTCTAACGTCTGCCTCAAATTCTTGCAGGTTTTCACCAGGCTTCTGTCGAGACTTTACTTGTGCCTGATAGAGCTGTCTTGGTCGCCAAATCGTCTCTCTGTTGGCTGATTAGAATGGTCTGTAGTAGTTCCAGGGCAAATCCACGAAGCGCTACCACTAGTTACTTTATTATTCAAACCGTTAACAACAGCAGCGGCTTCAAATTGTCTTTTGTACATTTTCCAGGATGTTGACCGTCATAGGTTGGAGGTTTGATATGTTGTCTTGTGGCGAATACCCTCTAGGTGGATCCTTGATTTTTTAGTCTGGATGTAGATTCTTCATTTCTTTCTGTACATCTCTTACTTCTTTTTCTACATCTCCAACTTCTTTTTACACATTTCCAACTTCTTTTTGCGGCCCCTTCCAAATCCAACTTCTGGCACCAAAAGGTTACGTTTTCCCGTGGGTTCTGAACGAATTTACAATTTTTACTATTTCAAACTAATACCAAAGTATATGTAAACTAGTAGCTCCACTCCCCCAAATATTTTGTGCCAGCCACCGAAAATCCGCAGATTGTTGGCAGCATGTAGAGCGTTTTAGTTTAATCAGTCGTTCGTGTGTAGGCAGAGTGTTCAGAACAGAGTCGGATTTGTGGAAATCCTTAATTTTATTTCTATTTTAATATTTTATTCGGACTTTGGTGGAAATATATACGAAGCAATGAAAAATACAAAGGCAAATAGGAGAAATCTATAGTCGGATTAGTGAATAGATATGTTAATAAAATTAGGTGAAGGTCGAGACCGGAAAAATCGTCTAGGTGTCAGATTTTTTTTATAAGTACATATTATATAACGATAACGGAATGCTTTGTAAATATTAAATATCTTTTGGCACTGTGAAACTAACCCAAAGTTGATACGACGACAAACTCAATAGCTAAAATAAGTTGAGAATAAGTGAAACTAACCGAAAGTTAATTGAACACTAACCAAATCTATTAAAATTGATTATAACGTATCGGAACTGCTTCAAATGGCTAAAATAAGTTGAGAATAAGTGAAGCTAACCGAAAGTTGATTGGACTACTAACCCAAACTAACCAAATCTATTAAAATTGAATATAACGTAACGGAACCGGTTCAAATGATTAAAATAAGTTGAGACTATGCGAAACTAGCCGAGAGTTCAATCAACGACTAACCTAAACTAACCAAATGTAATAAAATCATTATAACGTATCGGAACCGCTTTATATGACTAGCATAAGTTGAGAATAACTGACACCAACCGACAGTTGAATCGACGACTAACCCAAACTATCCAAATCTATTAAAATTGATTATAATGTATCGAAATCGATTCAGATGACTAAAATAAGTTGAAACTAAGTGAAACTAACCGAACGTTGATTGGACGACTAACCCAATCTAACGAAATCTATTAAAATTGATTATAACGTCTCGGAACCGGTTCAAATAACTAAAATAAGTTGAGACTAAGTGAAACTAGCCGAAAGTTGTTTGGACGACTAACCCAAACTAATCCAAAGTTAATTCGACGACTAACCCAAACTAACTAAATTTATTAAAATTGATTATAAGGTATCGGAACCGGTTCAAATAACTAAAATAAGTTGAGACTAAATGAAACTAGACGAAAGTTGTTTGGATGACTAACCCAAATTAACCAAATCCATTGAAATTGATTATAACGTATCAGAACCGATTCAAATGATTAAAATAAGTTGAGACAAAGTGAAACTAATCAAAAGTTGAATCGACGATTAACTGAAACTAACCAAATCTATTGAAATTGATTATTACGTATCGGAACCGCTTTAAATGACTAAAATAAGTTGAGAATAAGTGAAAGTAAGCGAAAGTTGAATCGACGACTAACCCAAACTAACCACATCTATTAGAATCGATAATGACGTCGGTATTGTAACCGTTTCAAATGGCTAAAATAAGTTGAGAATAAGTGAAACTAACCGAAAGTTAATTGAACACTAACCCAAACTAACCAAATCTATTAAAATTGATTATAACGTATCGGAACTGCTTTAAATGGCTAAAATAAGATGAGAATAAGTGAAGTTAACCGAAAGTTGATTGGACTACTAACCCAAACTAACCAAATCTATTAAAATTGAATATAACGTAACGGAACCGGTTCAAATGATTAAAATAAGTTGAGACTATGTGAAACTAGCCGAAAGTTCAATCGACGACTAACCCAAACTAACCAAATGTAATAAAATCATTATAACGTATCGGAACCGGTTCAAATATCTAAAATAAGTTAAGGCTAAGAGAAACTAACCCAAAGTTGATTTGGTGACTAACCCAACTAATAGCATCTATTAAAATTGATTATAACGTCTTATAACCGGTTCAAATATTTGAAATATGTTGAGACTAAGTGAAACTAACCGAAAGTTGAATCGACGGTTAACCCGAACTAACCAACCTAATCCGGTTAGTCGTTCAATCAACTTTTGGTTAGTTTCACTTAGTTTCAACTTATTTTAGTCATTAGAACCGGTTCAGATACTTTATAAACAATTTTAGTAGATTTGGTTACTTTGGTCTAGTCGTCGATTCAACTTTCAGATAGTTTCACTTTTTCTCAACTTATTTCAATCATTTAAAGCGGTTCTAATATGTTATAATCATTATTAATAGATTTGGTTAGTTTGGGTTAGTCGTCGATCCAACTTTCGGTTAGTTTCACTTATTCTCAAATTATTTGAGTCATTTAACGCGTTTCCGATACATTATAATCAATTTTAATAGATTTGGTTAGTTTAGGTTAGTCCTCGATTTAACTTTTGGTTTGTTTCACTTAGTCTTAACTATTTCAATCAGTTGAACCGATTCCGATGCGTTATAATCAACTTTAATAGAGTTGGTTAGTTTGGGTTAGTTGTCGATTCAACTTTCGTTTAGTTTCACTTATTCCCAACTTATTTTAGATATTTAATGCGGTTCCGATACGTTATAAATAATTTTAATAGATTTGGTTAGCTTGGATTAGTCCTCCAATCTATTTTGGGTTAGTTTCAATTAGTATCAACTTATTTTAGTCATTTGAACCCGTTACGATACGTTATAATCAATTTTATTAGATTTTGTTAGTTTCGGTTAATTGTCGAATCAAGTTACCGTTAGTTTCACTTAGTTTTAACTTATACCTTAGTCATTTGAACCGGTTCCAACACGTTATAATCAGTTTTAGTAGATTTGGTTAGTTTGGGCTAGTGGTCGAACCAACTTTCCGTTAGTTCACTTATTCTTAACTTATTTTAGTCATTTAAAGCGGTTCCGATACATTATAATCAATTTTAATAGATTTGGCTAGTTTAAGTTAGTTTTCCAATAAACTTTCGGTTAGTTTCACTTAGTCTTAAATTCTTTTAGTCATGCGATACGTTATAATCAATTTTGATAGATTTGGTTAGTTTGGGTTAGTAGTACAATCAACTCTCGGTTAGCTACACTTATTCTCAATTTATTTCAGTCATTTCAAGATTTTCAGAATACATTAAAATCAATTTTAGTAGATTTGGTTAGTTTGGGTTATTCGTCAACAACTTTGGGTTAGTTTCATTTAGTCTCATTTTATTTTAATTATTTGAATCTGTTCCGATACGTTATAATCAATTTGAATAGGTTTGGTTAGTTTGGGTTAGTCTTCCAATCAACTTTCGGTTAGTTTCAGTTAGTATCAACTTATTTTAGTAATTTGAACCCGTTACGATACGTTAGTTTAAGTTAGTTTTCCAATAAATTTTGGGTTAGTTTCACTTAGTCTTAAATTCTTTTAGTCATCCGATACCTTATAATCAATTTTGATAGATTTGGTTAATTTGGGTTAGTAGTTCAATCAACTCTCGGTTAGCTACACTTATTCTCAACTTATTTTAGTCATTTCAAGCTTTTCAGAATACATTCAAATCAATTTTAATGGATTTTGTTAGTTTGGGTTAGTCGTCAACAACTTTGGGTTAGTTTCATTTAGTCTCAACTTATTTTAATTATTTGAATCTGTTCCGATACGTTATAATTAATTTGAATAGGTTTGGGTTAGTCCTCCAATCAACTTTCGGTTAGTTTCAGTTAGTATCAACTTATTTTAGT
>MU182089.1:465961-476974 GCA_016904865.1 Pissodes strobi
GTTAGTATCAACTTATTTTAGTAATTTGAACCCGTTACGATACGTTATAATCAATTTTAATAGATTTTGTTAGCTTTGGTTAATCGTCGAATCAAGTTTTGGTTAGTTTCACTTAGTCTCAGCTTATTGTAGTCATTTGAACCGGTGCCGATACGGTACAACCAATTTTGATAGATTTGGTTAGTTTTGGTTAGTCGTCCAATCAACGATACAAAAAAGCCGTAACGCGAGACGAAAACATAAACCATGTCACAACGATCACTTTCATGAAACCAAAGAAGTGTAGTAAAAATGAGATTCCGAACTATTATATTATTATATATATTTTTAAATATATTTTAGGTAATCCACTATTATTGCTATCTTTGAAACGGTCAAAGCTACAAAGTTGATTAAATTAGAAAGTTGCCATTATTGATGCCTTTTCAAGATCGATTTGCAGTGTTGTTAAATTCTTGTTAGATTCTGAGATAGCAACAGTGGTATCACCTAAAAATTACACCCCGTATAGCAATTTTTTTTTCAATTTCCTTCTATGAAAATATTTTTACAACTTTGCTCAGTTTCACTTGATTTTTCACCGGCCGGCATTCAGTAGGTCTTTCGGTACGAGTCCATACAATCTCCTGAATACATCTCTGACTAGAGAAAGCCAGGCGAATCAATCGGACACTTACGCAGCGCATCGGTCATCTCCAGTTGTCACTTGATATAAAAGAATGTGGCACAATTACATCAAAGGATTTACCGCTGAGTGAACTTACTAGTTTACATATACTTTGCTAATACTCTCTTTATTCTCTACGATTGTATACAATTACACACTAAATTACTCATAACTTTACAACTAATAGCTCTTTACAATTCAACACTCAATGAATAACTAACTCAACACGCTTTCTGCCTGCTATTTATATACAATCTAAAATCTATCACGAATACTCCTGGAGAGGCGAGGCTACTCATTAATATTTTCGACCAAGAAATCGAGAGAATTCCACAGTTCCTGAATCTTCGCGGCCGGCGATGACTTAGACGCGGCAAGGCCAGTTCTATAGGGTAGCAGAAAAACATTCGGATGGTTGCTGGCGGTAACAATATTATTTATCCTCCATTTTTAAGATCGTTTATAATCCTCCTTTTTTGCACTAATGTGCTTTACGTGATTTTCTTTGGGCTTGCTAGAATGTTATGTATAATGCCACTTTATTTATTTTAGAAGTGAAAACTCCTTTAGGCGCGTTCATCGCACTTTTTCCTGGATAGTGAATAAGGCTGAGGTATCTACGTAACGCTCTAAATTGTCTACGATAACTGTCGGAAAAAATAAAGAATTTTGATGAAATTTTCTGAATATGCTTAGACGGTCTTTCGAACCCTATTGAAAATTGCGGTTGTTTTTTTTTGGGCGTGTATATTTTTGAAAGAGGTATCAAAATTGCCCAGGATCGGAGAATTTGGATATTTTTCAAGCAATAGGTAGGCAGCGTTTTTTTTTTAAGATATCAAAGAAGCCATTATTCCATCATCTTATCATAAAATTCAAATCTAACACAGAAATATATTATGGACTATCTAAGCTATGAAAATGCTTTAAACCATTTTTCAAAGAAACACATTTTAGAAGACATTTTCAATTCTATATAGCAATTTTAATCGAGCACAAACGATGTAAATAAATAGCGCAAAAAAAAGGAAAGCTTAAAAACAAGATCTTCAAATGCATCTTTAACATAACCTTCATGCTTCAACTTACACAAAGAACGATTACGGTCGAAGATAGTTTCAGCCTAATTGGCACACATATCGTGGCAATTTAAAATTGCCAAACAAAATTATAAGACTAAGACCAATAAAACATTAGGTAGTATAAATCTTAGTTTCGTTTAACGTGACAACAAATTTACAAAAATATGTGAATCTGACATTAATCTTCATATTTTCTCTGAAAGTAATTCGGTAAACTGAATTTCTATGAAGCGTCTCATTAAAAAGAACCTAAAAATGTCAACGCCTTGATTTATTTTTAATTAGACTAATTCAGAAAAAAATGCATGATCTTCCAAATTCAAAAGTTTTGTAGTTTCGACATATAAATTAAAAAATTGTTGAATTGTTTGGCAAGTGGCCACAGTAGTTTGGGTTAGTTGGATGTAAAAAGAGGACGATAAATTTTATATAAAGTAGCTAGAAAGTGCCTTATGTTACTCGAGTGAAATGTTTCTAGACATATTAGTGATGTAACTAACCTACGTAGGTAAATAAATTGATTATATATTATTGCTAATAAATTAAATTATTGGCTTTATTGGCTAATATAAATTGAGAATGAGAATGATTTCCGCGTTGGAAAGGTTTACGATACAGAATTTCCGTCTACTTAGCCTTCATAATCAAATTTTTTTTAGAAGTTAATTCGCTTGGGTTATTGTTATTTTCTAGTTTATTGGCAAATTACATATAAACGTTTTAGATAATTACTCAAGTTTTCTTTCATTTCTACAGGAGCAGAGATGATGAACATGGCGTTTGAAAACTACTGGTACTTTCAACACTTGTTACGTAATATACTGTTCAACACGCGTGTGATTTGAGGCGCCTTTACACAACTGGGGTTTTATGGTGTTTGCCATGGCATCCCTACTGGGAAATGTCATTTTTATGCTCCTTAATTCGCCGGTTTCAAAAATATATATTATTTATTAAAATATTTTTTATTTTGCAAAATCAATTTTCTTTCGCACTCCCTAAACATTTCACTAAAATTTGGCCAAGCCAATATTAATTTGCTCTCATTCCCTAACTTTGATCAATAACAGCAATCTTTTCTAGGAAATTTTCATATATTTTTGAAATCAGTAAAACAGGTTGTTTCATTCTAGTATATCCTGTATAAAATATAAAAAAGTAATTATTTCTTATCACGAACATTTATTTATTTTATATAATATGTATTCCAGCTTTCCTGTAAACAATTATGATAAATTGTAAGACTGTAAGTAAAGGAGCAAAATATAAATGAAGCTGTATACAGGGTGTCTCATTTTTCTTGCATTGTCGAACTATCTGCCTTATATGAATGGTAAGTTTTACCTTAATGTTCTCTTGCCCTGTATCTATAAATTCAATTTTGGAGTCTAAAGGGGATATCAAAACGAACGATTATAAACAAAACCAATACATTTTACTCATGATTCGGCCATTAAGAGCGGATTTAAGCTATTGCATGCTGGTCAGAAAGTAATCGATATTAATTAATCGCTTATTAGTCTATTATAAACCAATAAAAGTGAGTGATTCTACAAAAATCTCTCAATTTTTGTAGTCTGTTAAAAATAACGAATCATCTACCTTTTGTGATTATTGGATATAACTTACACCCCCTTTCCCCCTCATCTCCACCAATCTAATTTATTTCAAAAGAGAAATTAATAAACTTTAAATATGGAAGTTGTGGGGATTTTGATGAATTTTTGAAATTAAATAGGGGTGGGGCAATGTAGCGAAAAGGAACTCATGCTTGTGAAATGGCAAAACACTAAAAGAGTCCTTATGCCATATAATTGATGAAGTTGTGGTTGTCCAAAAAACACATGAAAGATAGCTCTAAAAGTGGCGTCGCTTGTCCTCGAATGATAGGTTTTTTTATAGAAAAATTTTGGGAGGTGTTGACTTATGATTTAGACCGAAAATTATGGAAACAGTTGTTCTACCGTTGGTTCATCTATAATAAAACACATATAAAGAAATCCCCGTTGTTGCCAATTGTTGGTGCCATTGGTAAGGGAGATGATTGGCCATAGAAGCACACCAGCAATGCAATGGATTTCAAGAAAACGAAAGAGTTTTGCAGCCGCGCATCTTCATTTACCCGTCGAAAAGGCCGATTGGGAGAAGGTGTAGAACCTGCGCCGAGGGGAAGATAAAGACACGTACAAAAAGGTACTGTCAAGATATTCCTCTCTGTAGAAACTGTTTCGCACCCTACTACATTCAGTAAAAACGGGATGTAAAATATATAATAACATTTTTCTGTTTTCGTGGGATTATTAGAACTAGTAGGACCAATCTGGAAATGAGAAGAAAAATTAAGCGAAACAACAAGCAACTGGACAAGACCAAACTTACACTAAATCAGACTATATACAATGAAAGACTAAAGGAACAACTAAGACAAAACTTGAACACCAACAGTGAAAATATAGATGAAGAAATGACATATTAACATGATTAAAATAGGAAAATAAGGTGCACAAAAGGAAAAGTAGAAGGGAAATTGCATCTCAGAATAGACAAGAAAACTTATGGAGAAAAGGCGTAATCTGAACGAGGGAGGAAAAGGAAATCGATAGAATCTGCAGAAATTAACAAGACTATCAGGAAAAAGATTAATGAAAGCAAAAGGAACCAAGAAATAAAAATAAAAAGTGTTATAGAGAATAACAAGAAAAAATTAAATAAAAAACATGAACAATATTAAAGAATATATTATAAATACCACACAGCCATTTTATACAGATATATACCAAATAAAAAGAAAACCGCCGAAAGAAATCATAAAACAACTACAAACTAAAATAAAGAACGTAAACTCAGAACTACAACAAGAAATAAGCAAATCAGAAGTAAAGAGACTACTGACTGAAAGAAATAAAAAACCACAAAGCACCTGGAAAGACGGAATAACGGTAGAAATGTTAAGATATTGTGGAAAAACTATTATTAATAAATTAAAATATTGAAAAAGAAAAAAAACCCAAAAGACTGGAATGAATCCATAACCATCATCTTACATAAGAAGGGAGATAGAACAGGCCTAAAAAACTATCGACCCATACTACTCCTTAATGTAATCTATAAGCTTTTGACAAAAATACTAACCACTAGGCCAACAACAACAAAATGTAACTGATACTAATCGAAAAAACAAGCGGGTTTTAGAAAGGGATTCAGTAGGAGCGACCTTCTATTAACACTGAAAAGTCTAATACCCATAACGAGCTAACGAATATCACTTCCTATTGCATGCGTTTATTGACATCGAAAAAGCCTTTGACAGTGTTGAACACTGGGCAGTGAAAAACTCATTAAGTAAGAGCCTAATATTCTACAGATATACACACCTGATAACTAACATATATAGCGAAGCAACAACAACGATTAAAATCCATGAGGGAACAAAACCAATACACATAAGAATAGGTGTCAGACAGGATGAAGCAATATCATCTGAACTTTTTAACCAAGCCTAGGATGTTTTAAAAACTATTCTGAGAAGAAAGAGGTATGTAAATATGTGGACAAAGGCTGACCAAATTAAGATACGCGGACGATATTGCCTTGATAACAGACAAGAATACTAGTAGAACTAGATACAGCAGCCAAAAAGGAAGGCCTTCATAGGAACTACGCCAAGACAAAAACCATGACGAACACAGATGAGGACATTACAATCAGACTGGGATAAGAAAAAATAGAACAAGCAGACGAATACATATATCTGGGACAAATTATTAAACTCAACAAAGAAAACCAAATAGCAAAAATCAAGAGACGAGCTAGACTAGGTTGGGCATCATTCGAAAAATTAAGCTACATCCCAAAAAATAAAAGATATCCACAATACCTTAAAACCAAAGTATATATCCCGTCCTATGGATCCAAAGCATGGACACACACAGAAAAATATGAAAAAAAAAATAACAAAAGTATAAAGATCGATGGATATACAAATATTACATGTAACACTCATATAAATAAAAATGCAAAGAAGAAAGAAAAGGCCCTCACCCGTTCCCAGCCATGGTAGCGGTTGGATCGGACGGGGATCAGAGGGTGCGAAGAATCACCGGGTAGGACCAGGCTACCAAAGATGGCCAAAACTATATGTTGCTACATATAATACGAGAACGCTTCTACAAGACCAAAAGATTTTTCAGCTGGAGGAGGAACTTAGCAGAGTACACTAGGAT
Organism: Pissodes strobi; assembly: GCA_016904865.1. Lineage (NCBI taxonomy): Eukaryota > Metazoa > Arthropoda > Insecta > Coleoptera > Curculionidae > Pissodes > Pissodes strobi. Next base: position 471,934 of record MU182089.1, read on the forward strand.
ATAGTAGTACTTAGCGAAATCCGCCGTAGAGGAGTACAACAGCTCAAACTAAAATCAGGAAACACGTTATACTTTAGAGGAAATGAAAATAGATCTGAGGGACGAGTGGGTTTTATGATACACAAAAGACCTAATCCATCACCTTGGGAGTATAAGCCCTAGAGTTTGCTTTTTTGGTGCTGAAGTTAAACCAAAGATACATCATTAAGATTATTCAAGTCTATGCACCTACATCAACATATTCTGATGAAGAAGTGGAGACCTTTTATGAAGATGTTGCCATGGCAATGTCTAAGGTTCCAACACATTTTACAGTAGTAATCGAAAATTGTAATGCTAAACTTGGCAAAAGGCAGGACGCGGGTGAATTCGCCCTTGGAAAATATGGGATAGGAGAGAGAAATGACAGAGTGAACCTCCTGTTGCAATTTCTTTTAGAACACCGTCTTATCGCTATGAACTAACCCAAACTAACCCAAACTAACCTCAGCAACGAAAATGGGCATGGATTAGCCCCGACGGAATCACGAAGGACGAAATAGATTTCATCATTACAGATAAGAAACAAATCATACAGGATGTAACAGTACTTAATCGTCTGTCAGTGGGGAGCGATCATAGAATGGTAAGAGCAATAATAATGTGAAAAAGAAGAAAAAAAAACTGCAAAACACCAAAAATTAGAAATGAAATACAGTTGCAAACAAGGAGAAATATTAAGGAACCATAGCTGAGAAGTTGGGAAATATAGACACAAAGGATATAGAAGACCTAAACAACACAATACTACAATCATTACAAAAAGCCCAACAAATACACTGTATCCAGCGAAGTGATAAAGAGGAAAGGATCTTAGTAAATAACCATCATCTTATGAAACAAAGGTGATAAATGGTACACAGGCACTCAATTAATAGAGACCAATTGAGGATATTGAACAAAAATATACCGAAAGCCGCACGGAAGGATATCAGAGATTATAGCACAAAATGGGTAACGAAAGTTGTGGAAGAAAACAGGGGCATGAAAGTACTCAGAAGTAAAATCGCAATGGGAAAGGCAGAAATCATTAAACTGGAAAATGCAAATGCACAAATGATCACAAATAAAGAAGAAACCATAGAAACTGTGAAAGGTTTCTATGCAAATTTATATTGCAATATGGAACAACTGAGATGCACTGAAGGCCGAGTTTTAAACCAAGAATCGGAAGAAATGCCTGATATAACAGAGGAAGAAGTCTTAAAATCAATGTCGGAAATTAAGAACAATAGGGCGCCAAATGAAGACAACTTCATGATTGAGGCAGTTAAGGAAGGTGGAGAACAACTGTTAGGGGCCGTAACAAAATTATTCAATAAGTGACTTACAGAATCCACAATACCTAAATTCTGGAATAATGCAATTATAATAGTCATGGGAAATATTGCAGACCTGAAAAACTATATACCAATTAGCCTGCTCTCTCATCTTTATAAACTGTTCACCAAAATTCTAACTAAACGTCTAACATCGAAACTCGACTTCTACCAACCTACAGAACAGGCAGGTTTCTGATCGGGGTACGGAGCAAATGATCATTTACAAGTTGTTAAGACTTTGATTGAGAAATCCGTTGAGTACAATAAACCGCTCGTGCTAATAATTTGTGAACTATGAAAAGGCGTTTAACTCCATTAAGCATAATGAGATGTTCAGAGCACTTGCTGACTGCCAAGTAGACCATAGGAACTCTGCTTTACTGCAACACATATACGAACATGCAGCAGCAAGCGTGAGACTCCACGAGATGACGGACAGATTCAGGGTGCAGTGCGGGGTGCGGCAGGGTGATACAATCTCCCCTAAATTATTTACCACTTTGCTGCAGTATATGTTTAAGAGTATCGAGTTGGAGGATATGGGTATAAATATTAATGGTGAAAACTTCAGTCCCCTTCGATTTGCTGACGAAATTGTGCTGATCTCGGATAGCTAGGATAAGGCGGAAGAACTGCTTGTAAGACTAACAGCTGCTTCACATAAAGTCGGGCTTAAAATCAATACGTCAAAAACGTCATGAACTCATGACAAATCTAGTCCCTGGCCGGAACTTTCTGGTAGAAGGATAAGAAATCCTCCAAGTCACATCTTACAAATATCTGGGGCATGATATTAAGATTGGCAAAGCTAATCAAACCTGCAAAATTGAAGAGAATTGGATTAACGTGGGCCGCCTATGGGGAGCTAAAACACATATTCAAGTCCGAGATCCCCATATGTCTTAAACGGAAAGTGTTTGACCAGTGTGTTCTGCCGGTTTTGACTTATGGCTCAGAGACCCTGGCTCTAATACGAAAATCGGTCAATAAAGTCAAAGTAGCGCAGCGGGCCATGGAACGCTCCATGTTGGGAATCACGTTGAGAGACAGGATTCCCGATGCAATTGAACGAATAACATATCTGAAATCGAATTTGGCCGAACATGTCGCAAGAATGACCAACGAGAGATTGACCAAAAAGATCATAGAATGGCGTCCGAGACAGGACGCGTTCAGGAGCAGAGGCCGACCGCCGACCCGGTGTACGGACAACATAAAGAGGATAACAACAAGATGGATCCAGGAGGCACAGGATCGAAATAGATGGAGATCGTTAACGAAGGCAGTGAACGAGACAGGCTGTTTGAAGAAGATGAGGAACATTCATGGGCAGAAGAAGAAATGAGTGGATAAGAAATAAAACGAAAATAAGAGATGGTAGAAGAAAGGTAGCAAAATCAAAATGGAAATTCGCAGGTAACAACAGTAGAGAAGAGGACGACCGATGGAACACAAATTTTCTAAACTGGAGACCGTGGGAAAGTAAAAGGGGTAGAGGGGCACCCAAAATAATATGGGTGGAAACATGCTGGAACAAGATGGATGAACATGGCGACAAACAGGGAAGCATGGAAAAGAATGGGGGAGGCCTATGTCCAAAGATAGACCGAAAAAGGCTAAATATATAGATAGAGATCAGCCCTCCCCCTTCTTTTAGAACTAATTTTCCACATTTCTTGAAAAACCGGTTGAATTTTCCAAGAAAAGTATTCTTACTATATAAACACGAAAAAGTTTAAAAATTAGTGCTACGTCTTAAAAGGGTTTTTAAAGTTGTGGCTTTCTAAATGGTATGTTGTATTTCTCTCTAATAGGCAGTTTTCCCTTCTGTATTTACTCTTGCCTTTTGTCATTATATTCCATATTCGACGTCCATAAAAACATTTCAAAAGCCCTTTCAGCATCTGCATTTAAAGTTTCTTTAATATTTCCGCAAATGCATCTAGATTTTTGTGGGGAAGCCGAATATTGTTCCTTTTTTAAATCAAAATTCCTGTTCATTTTCAGACCATGGTGAGATTCAAAAATATAGGATCTGCTTTTTCGATGTACAGGACGATATACGGAATTCGAACAAATTTATTTAAATATATATCGTGTCGAAATAATGGCCTATGATTACCTCACCTTGATAGTAGATTGAACACCTGCATAATATTCGCTGCGCATCAATTAATTTATTGACGACCTAGATATCTATTAAAAATGAGTTGAGTAGCTTTCAATATGGAAATATTTTTTTTAATGCAAATCAAACTTAAATTTATAAATTCGCGTAATATACCGGCTGACAATGAACATAGGTTACACGCCGTCCGTCATTCCATTACTTCTATTTTGAAATTTGGTTATACATATTTATGAAGATAATCGATTGCACATTTTGCAACATAATGACGAAAATAATTGAGACATTTTTTGATCAGTGAGCTAAAAGAAGACGCTAATTTTTTTGTCATTTATTTTGAATCTAATATTAAGTTTTTTAACATAAGTTTCTCTTATATGCCTTATTTTCCTAATGTGCCTAGCCTAAATAGGCAGAAAACCACAAAAGTTAAGTTTGTTTCAGTTAAAGGACTCTAAATATGCTCTGAATGATCCATCATCAGTTTTTACATTTTGAGCTCTGTTAAAAAAGTATCAAATTTTGTGAAAATAAAGTTAAATATTGAAAAATATATGCTAAACTGTCAAGAATAGGATGTACTCCCAAAGTACAAAAAAGTCTTTCACCAAAAAGTCTTGAGATTACTTGGAAATTTTAAGAAACTCAATTTAACCTCAAAAACAAAAGTTGGGTAAGGTGAATTCTAAGTTTCCAATAAAAACATGGCATGTTTTAAATGCTCAAAAACCATAAGCGAAGATGAAAAAAAGTACAAGATATTCTGTGATTTCTGTAAAAACCAGTTTTGCTTAAGCTGCTCAGGATTTACAACTTCTGAGGCACATGTAACGAGACTAAGCAAGAGAACAATGCTTTTTACCTGCACAAACTGTATACCAGTGGTTTTTGACTCAGTAAAACGAGCCAATGAAAACTTATCACCGAATCCCAGTAAAAACTTAAGTGATGTAAAAGTACTAAAAGAACAACTAGAAAAAAGCTTAAATGATTCCTTAAATGCTCTTAAAAAGTCATTTGAACAAAAAATCGAAAAAATGACCGAGGAACTGGAGAAAAACATAACAGGGAACATAAAAGTACACATCCCAAACCATTCCTTAAATTCTGCCTGCAAACAGGCAAATCCAATAAATGTACCGGAGGAACATAAAATCAGAAGTCCATTCCCCTCGCCAAACACCAAGCAACCTGCTGCTTCCACCATCGACACAATGCAGACTCACAACCCAACTATTGACATCAACACTGTAAAAAAAGGAGTTGCGGAGGCAACCTTAAAAAAATATATCAACTTGCCATTAGGCGCATCGTCCCGTGCCAGGGAAAACCTAAACAATAAAAGAGTCCATGCTCCATCAAGCCAAGGTATCCAGCGCCCAGTCAATCAAATAGGAACTAGAGAAAGCACCATGGATCTAAAAGTTGCGGAGAGATCAAAAAAAGCATGGGTATTTCTTACGGGTTTATCCCCGGAAACAGTTCCTGATACCCTAGTTTCTTACATTCGAAAACATACAAAAGTGGAAAATGTTTTATGTGAAAAACTGTA
>MU182089.1:481974-500946 GCA_016904865.1 Pissodes strobi
CCATCAAAAGCTGTGTGGAATGTTGTTAAGCAATTCACAGGGCAGAATACAAAAACAGGCAATCAGTTATTGAGAATGTAAATGAGGGCCTTAACAAGACAAACTTACAAATTCTTAATGACATAAATAACTACTTTATTACAGCATGTTCTAATTTTCAAATAAACTATAACACTGCTCTAAAACATGTCAAAACCACTTGGAAAAATCTATTTTTATATCCAACCTCACCTAATGAAATAATCTCCATCATATTAAATTTAAAAAATAAAAAATCTGTGGGGCAAGATGAGATTCCTATATCCGTTGTAAAATCAGTAAGTAATGAATTAGCAAGTCCACTAAGCTTTTTAATAAATCTTAGTCTGGAATCTGGAATATTCCCAAGTGACTTAAAAATTGCTAAAGTAAAGCCCATCTATAAGAAAGGGGATGCAAAACAAATTAAAAACTATAGACCCATTGCTAGCAAAATATTTGAAAAGACTATATATGAGAGATTAATATAATAAACTTCTTCGAAACAGGAAACTTACTGTCTAATTTTCAAAACGGATTTAGAAAAAATAAATCAACCATTAGGGCAATATATCAGGCCTTAGATAAGATTTTAAACTCACTAAATAAGGGTCGTGAAACGGTAGCTTTGTGTCTCGATCTGTCCAAAGCATTTGACAGTGTCGACCATACTTTGCTACTAATGGAGTGTGTGGAGTACGGGGCGTGCCTCTACGGCTTCTTGAATCATATGTGACTGGGCGCAAACAGTATGTGGTTGATGCCGGTCATGAGTCGCATATGAGACCTGTTTGCCGTGGGGGTGTACCTACTTTACATTATCTATACAAATGAGCTCCCAGATATTGTGAATGATGCCGTTCAATTTGCGGATGACGTAAATTTAACTTTTTCAGCAGAAAATGATAAAGTTTTAACCCAAACAATTTTCAGCACCCTCTCATTGCTTGAAAATTGGTTTACCAACAATAATTTATTACTCAATATTGATAAATCTCAATTAATAAAATTTAATTACAAGAAAAATAAACCTTCAACGACTTATAAATCAAACAACAAAGAACTTAAAATCTTAGAGTGTGTAACTTTTCTGGGAATTAAAGTGGACTATAGATTGGATTGGACACATCATATCAACTCTCTGGCAGGTAAAATAGCTTCCTATTGCTATGCACTCAAAATTATTTCCAATAATGTCTGTATTGAAACCGCAAGGATCGCATACCATGCCTATGTGCACTCTCGACTGAGGTATGGGATTGTATTCTGGGGTGATAGCTCTGAAGCCAGCAGAATATTTGTCCTCCAAAAATGTTGCATCAGAAATATATACAACCTTAAAACAATAGAAACTTGCAGGCGAAAATTTAAAGACAGTAAAATCTTACCACAGCCATCAACTTATATTCTGGAGGCTTTAATTTTCGTCAAGGAAAGGAAAATCTTTTTCTGGAGTGTAGCAGGGTACATTGTCATAACACCAGATATAAACATGATTTGAAAAACATTAAGTGCAATTTTAGCTTCATTCAAAAAAATGTTCAGTTTAATCTCATAAAAGTATTCAACAAGCTACCTTTAGAAGTACGGTCTCTGCAAAACAAAAAAATTTAAAAGAGTTAATACAGCTTCTTCCATGTGTGTGCTATCTTGAATTGTGTATGTGTCTTGTATGATGTGGTGTATGTATGTAAAATTGTCATTAGCTTTAAGTATTTTTATTTTATAAACACCATTTTTATTATTTTAACTGACTCTTATTCTTTATATAATAAATTTCAACTCTTTTAGGTTAGTTAGATAAGCACTTACTCTTTGACATGTCCTACAACCTATTTTTGGATTTATTTTTGCATATAATTTAGTTGTGTGATCTATTATCAACCGAGTATATCTGTAATTCTTTTTGGGACAAATAAAGATTTTGATTCATTGATTGATTGAATTATATCATGGAAAGAAGACTCGTAATTTCCTTCGATTAGTCAAGTAAAGCATTTTTGTCACACCCCCTAAAGCCACTCATGACAGTCATTAGACTTGAGTAATTAATAAGAACATTTCATATAAATTGGTAAAATAAATTCCAAAATTGAAGTTAATAGTCCATGAATTAGAAAAACAATTGTATCTCCTCTGAAGAATTACCCAATTGCGACCATGCACTATTACATTTATGATATTTAAAACCTTTTCTTTTTAGTGGAATCCCAGAATTAATGAATTTGTTATGATACCTTATTGAAATTAATTACGACAGAAATTAGACGCGGTGATTGAAGATAAATTTTGTAATAAATAATTATTCGTAGACCGGTATTATTGCCCACCTAGAGCGTGTCTAAGTGCTAAAGGAAAGTATTAAAAATATAAGGTAATTTTAGCCGAGAACTAATATGGAAAAAAATTTAATGTCATAATTTTATTTAGTTAAACAATTCCGTGAATCATCGCTGCAAAAACACCATATCGAGGCGATCAAGTAATGTAAATAGTTTAACATAATTTATTTACGCCTAAAAACTTCTTTATTAAAACAACAAATAGCAAAGATTCAAAAAGTGCAAAAAAGATTATATAAAAGGCATGGGATCAGACAAAAAATATTAATAGTCCGAAATAAGGGCCTTTAAGTTACGTGATTCAAAATTAAAACCTCTTAATATCCATACCCAATTGGAAATATATATTTTGTATAGGTAACAGAGTAACCTTATTTTTTATGCTTAGAGCAGGAAAGTGTTTCCAAATTAATTAATGAATTAATGAATATGAGACGTGGTGGGAGATTCCTTGCACTTAGGCCATAAGCATGGGTCCATTGTGCGCTCTTGGTTATCTCCCAACTTTTGCAAACATCCTGAAAATTAGCGAACTTTCACCAGCTGGGTTTATGAATTGAACTGGATGATTTGATTAGTTCATCTTGAGCTAAAATTTTAGCTGCTACCTGACCCTGAACATTGCGATCTTTTCGAGTTTATAAATCCAGTGCGAGAAACTGCTTTATCATAGCTGATAAAATTGGCTAGGTATAATTGACACTTATGAGTTGAATCTAATTATTATTGATAGATTACAGATACGATTTATATATATTTTTTCTGATAGTTGGTGAAATTTACACATCTTTCGAATGTCGATTGTTCATAATCGTTCAAATATTTTTCAGTAATTTGCAGGAATCATACTGTATAGTTAAGGCAGGCATCTGTTTAGTGTATGCGTTAGATTAAACTAAGTCAATATTTTATGTCGCTGAAATGTGGAATTTGGCATGCACATGCAGCGGACGTTTGATCACAGAACTAATGATCGCAGTTGATCTTAATAATTATAACGGATTTCAATACCGCTACTGAAAATATCAGTATATTATAGGCTGCAACCTCTAATAAAACTGAATGAACCTACATAGTATTTGATTCATCTAAAATATAAGTTGCTGATACAGCGGATGGTATTTGTTTAGGTATCTAAGAAAAAAAATCTTTTTTTAATCATAACTTACATATTATTAATATATTCCATACCTAAACTCAATTGCCTTCGAAATATTGACTAGTTCAGAATAGTCAAAATCACACCATTTTTTAATATAAAAATCAAAATAATGATTGTAATATCTGTTCTAACATTTATTTTGGTATGATTGGTCATATGGTATTGCATGGTAGTACTGAATTAACCAATAATACAGTAGTACTGTATTCGTGTATTGAAAACATGTTTAAATTAATATCTATATAATGTATTATTAACATATTTAGTTAATTCTCGAAAATGTAGACCTTTCTCATGATAAACTATCACTTACCATATATAGAATCTATCAGCGTGATAAGTAGCACCAGTTCTATACTCCAATTCATTATCTTGGCCTCATTTGGTTTGGTCTTTCGGTATTAATTCGATTTCTTCTTATATTCATGCCTTAAATAAAAAGGAATGTTTAAATAAAATGCATATTAAATGGAACAAAAATGCTTGGGTAAACGTTCTCAAAAAACGGATATGTATATGGATACGTTTAAGACATCAACAATAATATTTTAAACTAATCAATAGAAGTTATAACATATGTTCAAAATGGTCTGAGGAGAGGAGGGTTCTTCTGCACTGATAAATAACACAGAACTAGACTAATAGCGGAAGGACATTTTTAAGTAAGTAGGAATGGGTAAGATGTCCAGTTGCAGCTCCCTTGAATGTAGTAATCTTCAGGATGTGAACAAGATTTATAAAAATATCAAAAAGCATTTTAGTTGCCTAAAATCCTTCTTCAGCTGGAAAACCAGCGAAAATGAAATTGAGTAGCTTCACTTCTTTTATTATTATTCGAATTGAATGAGACGGGAGGAGGGAAGAAATGGATGTGAGGGCGTCTAATGGTGTTCATGAGGAAAGGTTAATCGTGGGGGCTGATGTAGGGACCTGATTTGCAAAACTGTCTGCAGATATTATTGAACATGAAGGGCTTAATTTGAATTCTAAGAAATATTTATAGATAATCACGGCAGAGGCTTAGATGCCTAATGAAGCTTTTAAGCCATCTATGTAGATTGAAGTCAAAAAATTGTAAAATGTTGTATAGGAGAATCGAGGTTAATTTGCATGTTGGAAGGTAGATTTCCAAGTTTATTAGGAAGTTGATGAACCTGTCGTTTGATCCTTGTGGTTTTGGGGATCTATCAGAAGAAGATAATGTCCAAAAATTTGTATTTTGTTCCAATGTATAAGGTCTAGATTAAGCTGGAGCTGAATGTTTTAATACCTGTTGGGCAAGTGGAAGTGGAAAAGCTATTTTATTATCCTTTGAAGGCTGTCCATAGGAGAGATATGAAAGGAAGGCTCCCGTGTCCAGCTTAAAAGCGTGTTTTATAGGGTTATTGGATTTTAGGAAGCAGGGAAAGCTGGGACCGTAGATAGAATTCCTTGTATGAACCTTCAGGTATGTTGATTGGAATTGTAGTTGAAAAGAGATTTGGTGATTTTAAGAAGGTCAAGAAACGTGGATTTAGGGAGCTTAGGTTGAAGATCTAGCTTAGTTTCGGGCAATTTACCTCGTCAACGATTTAGAAAGGGAAAAGAAGTCCATTTTTGGAGGTTGCTTTACTATTTTGGGAAAGGACAAAGAGTCTGTATATTATATGAAAGAGGAACAAGTTTTTTATTGAGTACATGATATTGAGGATTACGGGATGCCTTTTTGAAGAACTAATATACTTGAGAGTCCGTTATGTATTTTTTCCTCTCAAATCCTTGGAGTTTCACTTAGTTAATCAGGTTTAAATAAGAGATGAGAACATGGGACCACTGAATATGGCAGAGTTTCTGGATTTTGACAATCCATATAAGAGTCCTTCTAGTTTAAAGGGTATTATTTGAGGAGTTAAGAGATTTGAGTTGAAATAAGAAAGAGAATAGTATATCATAGTATATTCCTGAGGTACCACATGTTTGTTATGCCATTCCAGACTTGAGAGTGGCTATGTATGTTTTGGCCACCGCAGGTGTTTCATGGTGCGTTTTATGGGTACATTTGGCTGAGGATCTTCATGTTTCAAAATAAGTTTGGCTTGGGTTGGCTTTTTTTACATCTTTGAAGCATTTCTTTGACCACCGTGAAACTGGGAGCTTAAAACCACGACAGTTTATTTTAGAGATCGAGACTTATTCTGGATTTGGCGTTGAAAAAAAAAGTCGTCTGAATGTGAGACATTAATTTATGGTTAGTGAAGGTTGATGAGAAGAGTTTGTGTAGAATAAGCTGAGGCAGCTTGGAAATTAAAGCTGAAGCAGCTTGGAAATAGTTTATAATAATTGCGATATCCTATACTTAAGATATTAAGTTCTCTTAAGTGTTGCTATGTGATGCTTTTGGAAGGGAAGAGGTAAATATTACAAATGGTGATTTTTTGGGTGAAGAAAAGTATTGACTGGGCATACTTTCAGGTTTGAGACTATGTTTACGTAGCCTAGTGCTGCAGCATTACAATACTATATACGATATGAAGAGTAATTTTTTAAATTTGCTTCCTTCAGCAAATAAGTTTTTATTAAGAAATGAAGATCCTCCTATCTGGGTAGAGGTGATCTATATTGCATTGGAAAGTTGAGAAATATGCACGTTTCATTTCAGATTTTAATGATGATTATTCATTTCTCTCTCTCTTTTGAGATTTACTGAGAGATTGATGAGTTGGAAGAAGATGATTGAGTGGTATTTGAAGTCATCCAAGTTGTTAAGATGGATTTCTGATTTGATTGGAAAGAAGAAAGAATGAGCGATGCTGAAGGGCTGAAGGAGGAAATTTAGGTTTGGGTGAGAAGAAAGGATTTATAATTCAAAATGGCCTTCAATTCTAAAGCAAGGTTAAATATAACTTATTATTTTTGGAGCTAGATTGAAATTAAATTTATAAATAAAGGGTCATGATTAAAAATTGGCACCTCGAGAGTCCTAAATATCGAAAAGACAAAAATAACGTGAAAACAAAGTATCGAATCTGCATCGAAAAAATCGAGATTATAAAATATCGGAGGCGAAATATCGAATGCATGATTTCGATAGTGAAAATTATCGAGGTACAAAATGTCGAAAGTGCTAAATATCGAAACAGAAAAAGAACCCAAAACCAAATATCGGAACAGCAAAATATCGATTGTAAAATTTCGATAGTGAAAAATATCGAAATAATAAAATATCGACTGCAAGATTTGGAGAGTAAAATTATCGGAATACAAAATGTCAAAAGTGCTAAATATTGAAATAAATAAATAACCTAAAATGTCGCCAAATTCAAAATTCGAAAATGTCGTAAGGGAAATCTCGAAAAAACAAAATATCGAAACAGCAAAATATCGCTTATAAAACTCCTATAGTGAAAAATATCGAAAGTGCTAAATATTGAACATATTACTTAAAAACAGAATAGTAATATCGAAATGGCAAAATGTTGGCAAATTCGAAGTTTGAAAATATTGAAAGCAAAATATCAAAACAGAAAAATAACGATTGCAAAATTTTAAGATGTGTTTGTGATTTAGTTGGAAAAGAGAAAGAAGGGGAGATGGGAGGGATAAAGGAGGAAATTGAGGTTTGGGTGGGAAGGAAGGATTTAGGGAAAATTCAAAATCGCCTTTAACTCTAAAGCAAAGTTGGATATAGTTTGGATAAGTTAATTAACTCAATATTTTTGGACTTAGGTTGAAATTGAATTTATACATAAAGATGATTTATTTTAAAAAAATTCCAAGTTGATGCTACATATATCAAAATTGGCAAATTTTTGGCACCTTGAAAGTCCTAATATCGAAAAAAAGAAAATAACGTAAAAACAAAACATTGAATCTGCATCGGAAAAAATCGAGATTTAAAAATATCGGAGGCAAATTATCGAATGCAAGACTTCGATAGCGAAAATTATCGAAGTACAAAATGTCGAAAGTGCTAAATATCGAAAGAAATAAATAACCCAAAATGGCAAAATGTCGCCAAATTCAAAATACGAAAATATCGGAAGGAAAATCTCGAAAAAACAAAATATCGAAACAGCAAAATATCGCTTATAAAACTCCTATAGTGAAAAATATCGAAAGTGCTAAATATTGAACATATTACTTAAAAACAGAATACCGAAATTGCAGAATACCGAAAACACAAAATATCCAACGCAAGATTTGGCTAGTAGAAATTATCGAAATACAAAATGTCGAAATAGCTGAATATCGAAAGAAAAAAGTAACTCAAAAGCCAAATATCGATTGTAAAACTTCGATAGTGAACGATATACAAAATATCAAAACCGCTACATATTGAAAAGAAATAGCTTAAGAGCAAAATATTGAAATTGCACAATAGCGAAATTACAAAAAAATCGAAGCAAGATTTCGATAGTGGAAATTATCGAAGTACAAAATTTCAAAAGTGTTAAACATTAAAAAAAAAACGAAATTGCAAACTATTAAAAAACCAAAATATCGAATGCAAGATTTCGGTAGTAAAAATTATCGAAATACAAAATATCGAAAGTGCTAGATATCGAAAGTGCTAGATATCGAAAGAAAAAAATAAACAAAAAGCAAAATATCGAAATAGCAAAAGATCGGCAAATTCGACTGTGATCAACCCAATCTAAGGAAGGTAAACGATCACCTCTTCAAGCTGGAACTAAATATTTATTTCAAAATGTTCTAAAACATGGTTATCATTTTAGAATTTACTATTTCATATTTATTTAGCTGAATATTCTCAGTGCATTGTTTTCATTAAAAGTCACGAGTAGAATGTTCGGCAGGCATCAGATTAGTGAAAAGTCGTTTAGGTAGAAATTACAAAATGAGGAAAGAATACGAACTAGGTTATGTCTATATTATTCACACCGTAATTTTGCATGTTTCATATGTTTTCAGGTGAGACAATGGGTTTGGAACCTACTTCTATTGCGTCTTTGAATGCCGCTATACTACCGTTCTAGAATGAATGATGATGAATGTGAAATACATAAAATTAACCGATTTATCGCATGTTTTAGATCATTTTATACACAATAGCGAAAAGTATTTGTATAAAATAAGTACCTAGTAAAGAAGCTTTTTACTGTTTTTCTATTCTTAATGTTATATTTGTTCCTGGAAACGTTAAGGCATTTTCAGGTTTTTCAAATTTTTCAGCTTCTTTAGGCTCACTAAATTAGTACTTGTGCACTTTACACACTAAGACTAGGAACAAAATTTTCGATCAAAGAGATAAGAATTTGTCTTACAAATTCATTTAAAGCTCTTAAATATATAACAAACCAAAATATCTGTGATCTGTCAAGTACCTCGGACACGGTTGGTAATGATACTCATCTGTGGAAAATCTGTAGCGATAGAAACATGGCTTAATCATTTAAAATCAACCTAAGCAATAGAAATACAATGTTTTTTTTATGTGAATAAGGCACGTGTCTCTTAGGGTCATCTGCTTATTAAAATCAAGAAAAGTTCTTACTTGTGAGCGTACAAAAATAAACATTTTTTATTATAATTTTTTTAAATTCATCGATGCATAGATTGTATGTTATTTGTTATATAACTTTCAGACCTTTCGTGTTTTAATATAATTTGGTTGCTTCTAATTAGTTTTTACGTATAGCGCAAACACGTTAAAGAGCGATTCTAATTATGGTGTTTGTCTATGCGTAATTTTTAAGCCATAACGATAGCCTAACTATGCCATAACAATATGTTTCCTTGTTTATGGTCCGCAATTTAAAGTTATGTTTCGAATATTACACATTAGTACGATTTTGCTAACGCCATAATTAAAAGTTTTATCATTAGTCACGCACTGCAGAGGAATACGTTTTAATAGCGCCTTAAAATACTTTCCATTTTCCTAGAATATGGAACTTTGCAAGGAATCAACCTGAAGTGGATATAATTTATAGCCGGAAGCTTTCAAATATGGGGAAAAGAAAATATAAATGCCTTCAGAACGTAGACCGTTACATATTTAATAAAAGCAGTTTACTATTACAGTTTGGGTTAGTTTGGGTTAGCGGTTTATCATGTTATTAAAGTGCTCTAAATTAACAAAATATCGAATACAATAATAAAATCCAAAATACAAATTCGAAAGCTCAAAATGTCGAAAATGCAATATTTTGCAAGTTTAAAATATCAAATGCAAAATATTGAAAGTACAAAATATCGAAACTCTAAAATATCGAAATGGCAAAATATCGAATTTATAAAATATCGAAAGCAAAATTTCGAAATACAAAATGTCGAAAGTGCTAAACGTCGAAAGAGAAAAATTAGATAAAAAAAAGTATTAAAGTTACAAAATATCGAAATTACAAAATATCGATGCAAAATTTCGAAATACAAAATGTCAAAAGTGAAGGAAAAATGAAGTAAAAACAAAAATATCGAAAGTAGCGAATGCAAAAATTGGAGGTGAAAAATATGAAAGTAATAAATATCAAAATAAGAAAATAACGTAAGGCCAAAATGTGAAAATTTTAAAATATCGGGGGAAAAATATCGAAATTGCAAAATATTTAAAAAATAAATATAGAAACTACAAAATATCCAAGGCACAATTCGAGAGGTAAATATATCAAAATACAAAGTTCTTAATATTGAAAGAAAAAAACGAGGCGACGTAAAGGAGAAATAGAAAAAACAAAATGACGAATCTGCAAAATATCGAATGAAAGGTTTCGATAGTGAAGAATATCGGAAAACAAAATGTGATGCCAAATTTTGAAAGAAAAAATTAACGTAAAAACAAACTATTGAAATTGCATAAGGTCTAAAAAAATCGAAGTTTGAAAATATCGAAAGCAAAGTATCGAAAAAAACAGAATTAGGAAAATATTGAATACAAAATGTCAGTTGTAAAAAATATCGAAATACAAACTGTTAGCAAACTATTGAAAGAAAGAAATAACGTAAAAGAGAAATATTGAAAAGTTTAAATATTGAAGGCAAAATTTCGAAAGTGAAAAATATCGAAATACAAAATGTTGAGAGTGCTAGACATGGAAAGAAATAAATAACGTAAAAGGCAAAATATCGGAGGCAAAATATCAAAAAACAAAATATCGAAACTCAAAATATCAAAAGCAAAATCGAAAGTTGAAAATGTTGAAACTGTCTAATATCGAAACAAAAAAAAATAACGTAAAAATAAAATATTGATATTGCAAAACGTCGAAAAAATCGGAATTTGAAAATATTGAAAGCAAAATATCGAACAAACAAAATTACGAAACTGTAAAATATTGACCACAAAATGTTAGCAAACTATCGAAAGAGAAAAATAACGTAGAAGAAAGATATTGAAAAATTAAAGATCGAATGCAATATTTAGATAGGGAAAATTGTTGAAATACAAAATGTCGAAAGTGCTAAATATCGAGAGAAAAAAATAACGTAAAAGAAAAATATCGAAAAAACAAATTCTAGAAACTCCAGGATATCCAATGCAAAATTTTGATAGTCAAAGTATTGATATACGAGATGCCGAACGTGCTAAATATCGAAAGAAATAAATAACGTAAAAGAAAAAAGTCGAAAAAACAAAATCTAGAAAATGCAAAAAATCAAAATACAAAATACCGAGAGTGCTAAACACCGAATGAAATAAATAACGTGAAAGGCAAAATATCGGAGGCAAAATATAAAAAAAAAAACAAAACATCGAAGTTCAAAATATCAAATGCAAAATAGATAGTTGAAAATGTAGAAAGTGCTATATATAGAAAAAAAACACGTAAAACTAAAATATTGATGTTGCAAAATGTCGACAAAATCGGAATTTCAAAATATTCAAAACCAAAATTCGAAAAAACAAAAATATAAAAGTGTTAATAATATTGAATACAAAATGTAAGCACACAATGTCTAAAGTGCCAAATATCGAATGGAAAAAATAACGTAAAAGGAAAAAATCGAAAAAACAAAATCTAGAAACTGCAAAATATCCAATGCAAAATTTTGATAGTGAAAAATATCGATATATAAAATAATGAGAACGCTAAATATCGAAATAAATAAATAGCGAAACAAAATATTCAAAAAACAAAGTATATAAACTGCAAAATAGTGAATCAAAAATTTGTGAAAAATGCAAAATGTTAGGCAAACAATTCAAAAGAAAAAAATAGCGTGAAAGAAAAGTACTGAAAAATTTAAATATCGAAGCGGCCAAATATTGAATGCAACATTTAAAAATCGAAAAATATCGAAATAGAAAATGTCGAAAGTGCTAAGTTTCGCCAGAAAAAAATTAAAATATCGAAAAAACAAAATCTAGACACTGCAAAATATCCAATACAAATTTTTGGATAGTGAAAAATATTGATATACAAAATGCCGAGAGTGCTAAATATCGAAAGAAATGAATAGATAACGTAGAAGCAAACTATTGAAATCGCGAAAGGTCGAAAAAATCGAAATTTGCAAATATCGAAAACACAGAATTACGAAATTGAAAAATATTGAATACATAATTTGAGCTGTAAAAAATGTCGAAAAAAAAATTTGGTGTGTGCTTAAGACCGCACGACAGAAGTGAAAACTTAAATAAGCGGAGTCATCGTTTGTCAGAATTTCGATCCGAGCCTTCGCTGCAGAGATACGGGCAAAAAACGGTTTTACCCCCGAAATTCCCCCTTAAATTAGAGCCCGGTCCCCCCCCGTATAGCCTAAGTGGCCCCCCATGGAGCGCACCTACCATAAAAATTTCGACTCCGTACTTCTTCCCGTTCTCCCGAAATTAATTATTTAAAATTTTCCTTCTCCCCCCTCTCCTGGCTAAACAGGGGGAGGTACGGGGTCTCGTTTTCGTCCAGGGTCTTCTTTTTACCACGTCTACATCCCCTGAAAATGTTAGCCCTCTACCTATACGGGAACATGCCAGTAGAAGGAGCGTTACGTTACATATCCGAGCATGACGCGTGACGGCTCGATCTCATTCAACCCCCGCAAAAAAAACGCAAAACGCGCCTACAGAAGTTTTCACTTCAAAAATGTTAGCAAAGTATCGAAAGAAAAAAATACATAGGTAAAAGAAATACATTGAAAAATGAAAAGATCGACGCGGCAACATGTCGAAATACAAAATGTCGAAAGAAAAAATAACGTTATAGGAAAATATCAACAAACAAAATCTAGAAACTGCAAAATATCCAATGCACAATTTTAATAGCGAAAAATATCGATATATAAAATAACGAGAAAGCTAAATATCGAAAGAAATAAATAACGTAAAAGCAATAAAACGAAAACACAAAGTATATAAACTGCAAAATATTCAATACAAAATTTCAGTTGTGAAAATTATCAAAATACAAAATGTTAGCAAACTATGGAAAGAAAAAATAACATAAAAGAAAAATATTGAAAAATTGGAATAACGAAGCGGCAAAATATCGAATGCAACATTCCGATAGTGAAAAATATCGAGATACAAAATGACGAGAGTGCTAAATATCGAAAGAAATAAAAACAAAATTATATAAACTACAAAATATTGAATACAAAAATTTCAGTTATGAAAAATATCGAAATATAAAACGTTAGCAAACAATCGAATGAAACAAAAATAAAGTAAAATAAAAATATTGAAACATTTAAATGTTGAAGCGGTAAAATATTGGATGCCAACAGCGAAAAATATCGAAATACAAAATGTCGAAAATGTTAAATATCGAAAGAAAAAAATAACGTAAAAGGAAAATATTGAAAAAACAAACTCTAGAAGCTGCAAAATATCCATTGCCAAATTTTGATAGTGAATAATATCGATATACAATGAGAGTGCTAAATATCGAAAGAAATAAAAACAAAAGAATATAAACTACAAAATACTGAATACAAAATTTCAGTTATGAAAAATATCGAAATACAAAATGTTAGCAAACAATCGAAAGAAAAGAGTAAAGGAAAAATATCGAAGCTGTAAAGTATTGGATGCCAACAGCGAAACATATCAAAATATAAAATGTCGAAAGTGCTAAATATCGAAAGAAAGAATAGCGTAAAAGAAAAATTATCGAAAAAACAAAATCTAGACTGCAAATTTTATCTGGATCAAGTTGTTAGATTTTTGACCGCAAAATCAAGAGCTTATAGGAGATTTGATTGACAAACTAAACATCTAAATTAAAAAATATCGAAAGTATTTAACATGGACGGAAAAAATAACGTAAAAGCGATAGCATTGATAAGAAACGTTTCATCCAAGACGGTCGTGATTAGAATGAATCAGTTGGTTCTGACCAATTGAATTGAATATCTTACTCCTGCTTCCCGATGGAATTTAAGTGCTTTATTTATCGAGTGCCCGAGTGGTTTACATGGATGGCTATTAGATAAAGTGTGTTCAAGTTCATGAATCCAAGCATTTTGTGTTAATTTTGGTTGGTTTGACATGGTGTTTTAAAATTTGAAGAGACGCGGTATGTATAGGTTTAATAAATATGTAAAATGAACGGTTTAGGAATAATTAAAATTTGTGAATTGAATCTTAATGTATCCTGACGCAAATTGTGAACAGTTTTTCAAGACGAATTTGAATTAGACCACTTCTTATTTAAAACCGATAGTTCTTACGACCAAAATTGCGGGGTGGGAGGGGTCGCAGTCATTCTTGTGTGTAACGTCTCGCCCAACTTTCTTTTAGAAGAACTCAATTACAAAGAAGATATTTCAATAAGAAGATTACTAGTATAGTATATATATCCACAATTTTTGATATGAATTATATATATTTTTTTTTATAGAAAACTGAACTTAGCCAATAGACATCATTACTTTGCTTATATGGCTCCGATTCAAATACTGCTTTGAATTTAATATAACAAACCGTTAGAAATATTATTAAGTTTATGCATATCATACATGCTATTTAAAATAATATTGCGAGTAAGAACTGTAATTAGATCGGCAGTCGGAGCCGCTATAAATGGCAATACATTTAAATATAAATTACAATAATGCAATAAAACGGCTTAGTGGCCGGAAAAATCTTACAATCTACTTGACTTACATATTACATGTAATTCCAGTAATTGTTAGAAGCCAATCGCCTCGCTGCCGGCCGTTTTCTGTCGTGATATAATTTGATAACGAAGGCCGTTGCTCGAATTACCCATGATTTTTGCGAAAAATTTACTTTGTAGATCAATATGAAATATGCGCCTTCGAGGTACAGGCAGGTAAACTACAATTACTTTCGAGCTTTCAACTCGCCTGTTTATTTAGCGATTACATAAACGGTTCGGCCTAACTGCAGATTCAATATTTAAGAATGAACGTAAATAGTTACTGGCTATTCATCAGGAAATTGCCCTGCCTTGTTCTAACTTTTCGACTACATAGCTTAGTACTAATGAAGAACTACAGATATTGTCACGAATAAAAAGAAAGACAACGTCTCAGAGAAGAGTCGTGTTACGAATAGTACAAAGACGGGGTCTCTTGGTTAAACAATACCAAGATGGCGCCGAGTGACGATCCACCGGCGGATGTCGAGAATAAAAAGTGCAAATATTGCAAATCAAATGTCGATAAAGTGGGTGTTAAGTGCTCAAATTGTATAGGACACTATCACCAGTCCTGTGCCCTAAGCACCAGTGGTTTGCAGGTGCTTAGTGGAAGTAAAAGCCTAGTTTTGTGTCCGGTGTGTGCAAAAAACGCGCGGGATGAAGAGATAAAGAACCTAGCGTTGGGAAAGAATGCCGAAATAGCTTCATTAAAAGCAAAATTGGCAGAAGTGCAAAATGCTGGTAACCAGGATATTCTTCAAAAAATCGAGACAATGGAGAAAACCTTATTGGGGAAAATTGGAGACCTCGAGAAAAAGGTAAACAAAAATAATACACCTCTTATTGCGACGCTGCCAAGTTCTTCGGGTGTCTCCATATCAGCCACACGTGGAGTCAACTGGAAGTAAGAACACAAAAACCAGTGTAACTCCGAGCAGCACCGAGTTATTCCATCCAGTAGAATCAGACAAAACTATACGCAACTACGCCACAGCCGACAATGCAGCCTCCGAAAATCGTCGCAGGAAAAATAGTGCTGCTACGGCTACGTGATCGAGGGCGCCGCGATCTCGTACGCCTATGAAGCCCCGAGAAGTGTCAGGCGCTTGTGGTGACGTTGATGCAAATCAGGTGATTGACATTGACGCGACAGAGGTCCCGCTCCTCTGTCGCTCCTGCTGAAAACCAAAACAATGTTTGGAAAATACAAATAAATAAAAGAAGGGCTGAATTGCAGCAAAATCCAAGTTACAACCAAGATAATCGGCCAAAACCACTAAAGGGAACAAAGGATCAGCAAAAGTGTTCTTTAAAGGTAGGGCAGAAGATGGCTTTTTTATTTGTCACTGGGCTTGCCCCTGAAACAAGCGAGGAAAGCGTTCTTGATTTCCTCAAATCCTCTAATCTGGAACATGGTTGTAAATGAATAAAAACTAGGAGGGAGAAGTACTGTGCATCATTTAAATTGGTTGTACCACTCGGGGATCGTCCCAAATACTTGTGTACTGATACATGGCCTGTTGGAGTATCAGTGAACCATTTTCTGAATCTACAGAGCCAAGGGAAGGTGCCAGTGAAATCCCAGACGCCAAGCAAATGACCTTGAAGGTGTTTCATATAAATATAAGATCTCTGAGAAGTAAAATTCCCTTATTTGAAGCATTTTTAGTTGATAAGGATTATGATATATATTATGTCTAACAGAACACTGGCTAAATGCTATGGAACTAGAAACATTAGTCATTGATGGTGGTTACTCTCTCATAGAATTTTCAGCCAGGCAACAGTTTGCTGGTGGTGGTACGGCTATTTTTCTGAAAAATTGTCATTGTATAGATTTTAAAAAAGTAAATGTCCCCATTTTAGAAAAATGTTTTGAATGTTGTTATGTTTATTTTAATAATTTAGATTTATATATTTTAGCACTCTACAGATCACCTTCGGGAAATTTCGTAACATTTTCAATGGAACTTGAGAGGGTTTTAAATAATCTAAAACAAGGTTCAGGTTATATAGTAGCGGGCGACTTTAATGTCTAATTTGGTGAGGGGGATAGTGACTGCCAGGGTCTGAACGATCACTGCTTGGATAATGTTTTTCTGGATATTGAAGCTGATGTTGTGGGCTCGGAAGTCCTTGAAGCTAATTTATCTGATCATAGGGCTCAAATTGTCACAACAAACCTAAAGTTGCCTCTGTACAAGAAAACAAAAATTGGTAAAGAACACAGCTAGGTCTGTGGAAGTTTTTTTTACAATACCCTTGAAAGTAGTAATTTTGACTTCATTAATGATCCAGATAACAATGTTGATAAAAAGTATCATGAATTCCAGAGCATCCTTGAGAAAACCTTTTTGTCATCTTTTCCCGAAAAACAGTATGTTGTACGCTCAGATCAGGGCTCTGATATTTCATGGTTTAATGAGAATCTACGTCAAATGAAAGACCATTTGCATTTTCTTGGTGAGGCCAAAAGGCAATACAATAATACTGCATTTGAACAGGAATATAAAAATTTTAAACAAATTTATAAATCCTCTATTTGTAGAGAAAGAAGGGATGCAAATGATAGAATAATTAAGTGTTCACAAAACTCTCCTAAAACAATGTGGAGAATCATAAATAAACATAGCTCTCCCAAAAATAAGCAAACCACTAAATGTAATATCTCACTCGAAGATTTTAATGCATTCAACAATTTAATTAAAAATATTCGCCCTTCAAATATCAACCCTTTTGAAACACTTGCCTGTATAGACAAATCTAATAAATCATTTAGTTTCTCTGAAGTTACGTTGAAGTTCGGGATGTTATTAATAATATAAAAAACAAAAATGGCTGTGATATATATAACCTCAACATAAAATTGCTAAAAACTGTCAAAAACACCATTGTCATTCCTCTTACAAAATTAATAAACAATTGTATTGCTGAAAGAATATTTCCATCCTCTCTAAAAAGAGCTATAGTTATCCCAATCTATAAAAAGGGAGATCCGGAGGTGCCAGGGAACTATAGACCGATATCTATACTCCCAATAATATCTAAGGTCATTGAAAAGTCATTACATTTTTTGAAAGGGAAAATCTCTTCTCTGAATGCCAGTTTGGCTTTAGAAAGGGGAGAAACACGGTTATGGGAATATTGGATTTGCTCTCTGGTATCCTGGATGGTTACAGCAGTTTTGAATATAGCTCAGTGGTGTCGTGTGACTTAAGCAAGGCATTTCACTGCATGAACCACAGCATCCTCCTAGAACAACTTAAATACTATAACATCGAAAAGCCTTGTATTGAACTTCTGGGATCTTATTTGAGGGATAGAGTTCAGTGCGTCGGAGTGGGTGGTGTGTTATCAGCAAGCAGTGTGCTAAACATTGGAGTCTCCCAAGGGTCAGTGCTTGGGCCACTCTTATTTTTAATTTATATCAATGATCTACCTTTAGTAAGCCCAAGTAGTAAATACACACTGTTTGCTGATGATACAACAATCATGGTCCGTGAGAGCTCCTTGGAGTTGTCTTTGGCGAGATCCCGGTTGGCTTGCGAGGTGACTGAGGAATGGTACGCAGCCAACAGACTACTGTTGAATGCTGGAAAGACGAATAGGATGATGTTTGGCTTGTTGGCAAATACGGGCACAGCAATGAAGTTTCTGGGTGTCGAGCTGGATCCGCTACCCCTGTGGAATCGACACATAGATGGTCTGACCAGCCGACTCGCAGGAGATATTTACTTGTTGCGGAACCTAAGATCCTGTGTTTCACAAAATGCAATTCGCACAGCCTACTTTGCAGTGTTCCATTCTCGCATGTCTTATGCTGTTCTGGCATGGGGACATGCTCCTCTGGCATCTCGGATTTTTAGCTTGCAGCGGCGAGCTTTGCGTTGTATGGCGGGTCTGGGCTACAGGCAAGACTGTAGGGAGGTATTTGTTTCACTAAAAATTTTGACATTTCCATCATTTTTTATTTTTAAGAGCCTGCTGTACATGAAGAGGAATTTTCTAAGCATTGAGACTTACCAGGGTATGCATTCCTATCCTACAAGGCATAGGTTGGATGCTATACTTCCTTACAACCGACTAAAAAGATGCCAAACAGCAACTAGGTACTGGGCTGTTAAATTCTGGAACAAACTCCCACATCAAACAAAATTACTCCCAATTCCAAAATCTAAAAGTCAAATTAGGGATCTGTTGAGTGCAAATTCATTTTATTCTTTCGAAGAATTTTTAAATCATAGATTTTAAGGTATTTGTTTGTACTAGTGTAGTTGTATTTTTATTTCAAATTTGTATGTTGCCGAATTTTCTAAACTGTGACGTGTGTAAAGTGTATTAACATTATTAACATGAATAAAGAATTTGAATTTGAATTTGAATTTGAATTTGAATTTGAATTTGAATT